>JAVJIF010013541.1:0-76836 GCA_038442645.1 Agave tequilana | reverse complement strand
AAAAAAAAAAAAAATGTTCCTCTTCTCACTTGTTACTTCACATTCTTTATTTTTTTAATAATAATCTTTGGGCTAAGACCCACTTCACCCTCAAAATATTGTTTTGAGTAAATTGCAAATAACACTTATTAACTATGGCGTACACATTTTCTTCTGAAAAATTGTGGATTCAAATCTCTCTCTCTCTCTCTCTCTCTCTCTCTCTCCCCTCTCTCTCTCTCTCACTCATGGTGAGTGAGGGGATCTTTGAACTAATTGCAATGCACATTGTAGAGTATATATTATAACTTCTCGGTTACGGAGGTCACTAAGCTTGGCTATAGGTTCAGGAAGGCTCGTCTACAATGTATGAAGACTGTGCATAGACGCTCATTTACAATGTACAAACACTGTGTATAGAGACTATTAGTAGTTCACAGAGGCTAACTCGTTAGCATTCATGCAAGCGCACCAGACAAGATATTCTATTTCTCCTTCACGGAAGCTTCTTTCTCCAACTATGATAAGATTTGTTTTCCCTAATATGAGAGGTTGGACGTTAGCCTACGATTTTATTTTTAAAAAAAAAAATGTAATTATGAGCTAGGGTCTGTTATGACTCAAAAGGTTAAACAATCAAGAAAAAATGTCCAACTTTAATTTATGTCCTCAATTTTCCATTCAATTTTTTAAACGTGAGACTGTTTATAACCACACACACACGACCTTAACAAACATCCTAGCATTTCTACGTATCAAAGCTTGTGGAATACGTAATCTTGAATGGTTAGGGACTTTATCTGTATTTCGACATTGACTGCATACTGTATTCAGCCACATCTACTCTCGTACATATGTATTCCCTTTGATAGAGATTTTATCTTATTTTCTTCTCTTGTCCTCCTCAATGGCATTGAATCAAAATGTTGTATAGTAGTTCCTGTTGGCCGAGACATGGAACACTAAAATGATGCTAGTGTTGTCCTTCAAAGATATGCTCTATAAATTTGTCTGCTCTCGAGCTCACCACTCTCATTTCTTTTATTCCAATCCAACGAACACCCTGTAGCCATTTGCTGTGCTTTCTTTAATTTTTGCTATTTCAGTCAGAAAGACAACCATTCTATCTCTAGTCAAGTAGTAGTGCCAGAGCCTATACAAAAGAATATATACACTTGTGTTAGGCCATACTAGTACAAAAGGTCACCAGTGTCTAGTTGTCTAGTGATACATTTGATAAATCTCATCCTTCTGTTTGTAAGAGAGAGGGGGGGGGGGGGGGGGGAATATTTTACACACATTTGCAATCAAACTTTTCATTTTTTTAACGAAATTCTCTGGCAAAGAAGGATGAGCGAACAAGAGGAGAAAATGAGGAGCAGAGATATTTCAGAAGGCAGCTCGTAGTATGGTGTTTGTTGGTTAAGAGGATGACTACAGTTAGAATTGTGGAGTCTTTCTGAAGCGGAGTTGAGAATGGAGCGTTGGAGTTCTGGAGTTTTTGGAGTCATTTGGAGCGGAGTTGCCGATGAGGCAGGCGGCAATGACAGTGCGGCGGAGGAGTTCTCTGTTTTCTTTTTTATATTTTCTTTTTCCCTTTCTTTTACCTTTTTTTTGGGTGCAATTTATGTGTCAGAGGCTTGATTGTAACCTGGTTTTTTCGAGTTTGTTTCGTTAAAGCTCTTTTCAATGAAACGCTGCCGGGTGTCCCCCTTTCGGTTTTTACTCAAAAAAAAAAGAGAAGAAGGATGAGTCGACTATAAGATGTTCTATAATCCAACTCTATAAGATCTTCCATAACCTAACTCTTTGCTTTATGACTTGATATGTCTCAAGTGATTGCTTGCTCATTCACGCTTGTATGACTAACTAACTTCGTCTTACTTTGTCGAAATATTCGACACCCTTTTCAGCTATCTCTTTTCTATTGGCAGGAGAGAAATTTAGGATGACATCCGCTTATAATGTTCACCATTCACTTCAAAACCTTGAGTTTGCATGACTGTACGCAAATCTCTTTATAGTTAAGACTCTAGCAGTTTCGACCATAAATTCTTCTCAATCAATTATTTAGTTTTATCACTAAGGCTAAAATATTTTATTTTGAGAACTTAGGACGGAGCTAATTCTTCAGCCATAAACTATATAATATATATATAATGAGATAGACTTGTGTCCTTCGCGAAAAATTTGAACTCGAATCCTTTTCACTCAAATTCAACCCTTCGACATTCGAATACAAGATCCATTTCGTTAAAGTTGATTTATATTATTTCAAGTATTTATAAACTAAAAATCAAGTGTTTTTAATATTTTTTGTCTATCCATCAAGCAGCGCAAAATGGATGGCCGAAAATAGTTAGTTGGTTAGATCTATATCTTTATACATACAAATTCTAGTTCCGGCCATTTGATTATGAATAAAAACTTTTTAAAAACCCAGACAAATTATTTTTTGTTAGGTTTAAAATCTTTTACACCGTTAGACTAACCAACTCACTATTATAAATGCATGGATAAAAAATATTCAAAATACTTGATTTTTTGGTTTATAAATACTTGAAATAATATAGATCACCTTCAACGGAGTAAATCTTATATTCAGATGTCGGATGTTGACATTTAAGTGGCAAGGATTCGGCCTCAAATCCTTCCGAAATAACATAAGTCTATCTCAAATATAATTATATAGTTTATACGGATGTTATAATCTTAGCTTTTTTACTAAGGTTATAACTTCTTAAGTGGTAAAAGAATGAGATATTGGATTATGCAGGTCTGTGTTCTAAATTGTAGTTTCTTTATGCGTCTAATTCGTAACACAACACAAAAGCTAATTTATGCACCGAACAAACTGTTGGAAAATAATATACAAATTACTGTTAAGTTATTTAAATTAAACTTTAAAGAAGGAATACAAAGGAATGTATTTCTCTATTTTGATCGAGCCGTGCGGAGAACTATTCTTAAGAGTAAATAGCGCCCCTCTGAGAGAGTATCTCAGTGCAGTAGGTTAATGGTCGCCTACCCCTCTAGAATTCAACGATCTTTAGTCTTGTTCGAGGTTTTCCAGACCTGACAACCCAATTTCCTTCACTGGGCCTCAATGAGCGTGTGTGCACGCGAGCACTCCCTGGTTTCTAACTCACACAACTCATCATGAGAAGGACTCCATATATATACACTAAAAGAGTTATTTTACTATCCAACCTGAGACTAAAAAAACTTTGTTTAATTTTAAAATATCTTCAAATACTAACACAAACAGATTACGCAGAATTATAAGACCTAGCAAACTAGGAAATCGAGCAAGGCCAACCAAGCTTGTCTCGATGGTCGGCTTCCATTTGCCTACTTGTCTCCAAGCCAAGGACGAAGGCCGCGAAGCAATCCACCACTCAAACCGATGGAGCTCTAAAAATTAGATTTTTACTTCTCTTTGTTCTTCTGCTGGATAATCATACCGCCGACGACGACTGTGGCCCGCCCCATGGCGGAGCTTAATGTATTTCTTGTTTTCTTTTTTCTTTTTCTTTTTCTTTTTCTTTTTTCCCTCTTTTTTCTTTTTTTCTTTGAAAAAAACCAAGCTTGACTCGAGCCAGCCTTGAACTTCTGGAGCCCATTAACAATAACAATCCTAACTACGTGGACCACTCCAAAACCCCAATGGCGGCCCACTATTTGGCCCAAAGCCCATTATAAGCGAGAACCCTACCCTAAAGAACCAGCCCTCAACCATGCAGTTCCCTTGCTCGGCAAAGCCAACACCTGTCAGCAATTCTCGTCACGTACGCGCCTAAACAGAGCTCAAAACAACACCAAGTGTCCCCCATATCGTTTCCAAGATCCACACTTGAAACGAACAAATCCCTAAAAAGTTCTTCACTCGTCCCTCTCAAAATTCTGAGAACCAAAAAAGGAGAACAAGAAAGTGGCCCAAGAATCACTGCATCTAGTCTCGCCCTCAATCAGCCACGAGGGCAGGATTCCAAGGAAACACACCGGCGACAGGCAGGGCACGAAGAAGGACATCTCCCCGCCGCTGGACTGGAACGGCGCCCCCGAGGGAACCAAGTCCCTCGCCGTCGTCGTGCAGGACGTCAACGCGCCCGCCGCCCGGTCCGGCACGGTCGCGCCGTGGACGCACTGGGTGGTGGTCAACATCCCGCCGTCCGTCAAGGGATTGCCCTAGGGGTTCTCGGGGAGATGGGGGGAGAGTCCATCAAGGCTGCCGGGTGGCGCGGGCCGATGACGCCCTCGGATGGGCAGCGGTTCGAGTTCTAGCTCTATGCCCGTGATGACATGGTGCACCTTGGCAACAAGGTGTGTGTGGTTTTGTTGCTCATCATCATTTATGTTAGTGAATACTGTGCCTTTTTTCTTTTTTCTTTTGGTACCACACTTGAAATGTGTCTCTTTGGCATATCGTCAAATATGTAGTTGTGTTTGGGTGCGCATCGCCTGTGATTAAGGGTGAAAGTAAGGAAGTGCCAACAGCTCCCTTTGGAACTTGAGAATTGGTTATAAGTTTTTCGGTGTTTGGATGTTATTGGGAAGTGTGATTTGAAAAATGTTATGTCTTTTCCGGTGTTTAGATGGTAATGTGGAAGTGTAAGTAGAAAAGTTGACCAGTTGACCGCAAAATAATATTATAATAAAATTAATTAAGAAAAATAAACAAATGAACTTAAATTAGAATGCAAATGAGATTTATATGGTCAAAATATTAACTATTTTGTGCTACAATTTATTACAAATGAGATTTACATGATCACAAAATTAACTGTAGTACTCTGGAAGTGAGGAAATGGTTGTGTAAAAGAGAAAACGAAATGGGTTTTCTTATTTTCCTTTTCCGGTGTTTGGATAGATAGGGAAGTGAGCAACTATACTTCCCTATTTCCTTACTTCCGCTCATTTCCTTGCAACCGAACACCCCCGTTGTTGATTCATATACTAACATGAATGAAATGAGTTGAAAAGTACACCAACAAACGGATCTTGAATAACATTGTAGCGGTAAATTTCTTTACCTAGACTCAATTTATAATAGGGATTTTAAAAAGGGAGAATAGAACAGCACAAACATCTGAAAATTTACGTGAAAAACATGCTAGGAAAAAACTACAGTACACACACACACAGAGAGAGAGAGAGAGAGAGAGAGACTCCACTGATGCAAGAAGATTACAGTAGATACTCAAGACTCTATTACCATGGCTTTATTCTTTTGGGTCCGATCTCTTATGCAGAAGGAGGAGATCGGTTTTTATAGCTGAGGATCAGTGAACTAAGTCGTGACATTTGATATTTCTGCCTTATGATCTGTCCATGATCATAGTCATTTGTAAAGTCTCAATTGTTATTAGTTAAACGTGATGCGCAACGGTCAGAGGCGTGTTGACCGGTCAAAATTGAACTTCAGATCCGCTTCTATAACTCCCACGTGTTCATCAGCTGTCACCAACCGGAATGTCAAATGGACGGGCATGATCTATTGGCCAAGGAGTAAATCAGTGATCCTGTGAACCACTGTCATTTGTCAAATGTCACAATCTAACACGTGTCACATTTTTTGACAACTACAAAACATCCAATTTGATTCTGAAGCACCGACCATGACCTTTTTTCCCTCTGTGAGCTAAATTACACAAAACTGTCATAAGCTTTCCACCTGTTTTCAAAAAAACTATTATGGACTTTTCAATACTCGACAGACTAAATAAACTTTTTTTCTATAATTTTCACAAAACAACCATGTGATGGAAATTTGAATTAAATAAAAGGATTTGATTTACAATAATCATCCTTAGAATAAACAAGATCAAAATCATAACTTTATCTTTAATATATATCAAACCCTAAAATATAGATCTGGTCTCCATAAAGATTCCAGATATGAGAAAAATTAAAATAATAAAAGCAAAAACGTACTTTGAACCATGATTTAATTCCTTGAATTGTTGGGATGGAGAAGGTCTTCCAAAAAATCTGTATTCCTTTGAGTTTTCTCTCTACTTGAAGGGATTTCAAAGAGAAGAAGAAAATACATTCTTTTGGGGGTCATGATCCCTTAAATAATAACTGATTCTATTAGTTATTCTTTTTTTCATTTTGGCCCTTTATCAAATTAGAAATTACATAATTATCTTTACACATTAAATTCATGATAGTTTAATACCTATTAGTCCAATTATTAACTTTATTAGATCACAATTAATTTTGACTATACTTTAAAATAACCATACACATTAAATTCACATATGCGAGTCCACACATGTTAAAATTTTCCAACAATCTCTCACTTGGGCCACATATGCTACCTTATATAATATTTTCTTATGAGCTTAAACTATTGCTATCATATGATCATGTATTCTTAACAATCTCGTCTATTGACTATACTGATATAGAACTAAAGAAATTTCGTTACATTTAGCGTAACTAACCGACCAATAATCACATATACCAATACAACCAAACGATATAGATCAATCATGAATGTGTAGTATAGAAAATTACATGTAATGTGATCTGAACATGGATATTTCCAACTGGTCCTCCCTTAAACTTTATTGAGATTAAACATTAACACAATAAAATATAGTGTATAAACTAAATACTTTATTTCTGCAGAAAATATTCAAATGTGTCCAAAATACAAAATAGAGCAATGAAATATATATATACAAACTCCCACTAAACCATGATATCCTTAAATGATATAACACTCATAGAAGCAGTGCGCTTATGAAAGACCTTAGGTGTTAATACTTTAGTAAGCGGATCCATAATCATAGAGTTTGTCTCAATGTGCTTTATGAAAATTTGTTCACTTTGTACCCTTTCCTTCACAACTAGGAATTTTATGTCAATGTATCTTGACCTAGACGAGCTCTTGTTGTTGTTGGAATATAGAACTGATGATTTATTGTCACGGTATAACTTTAGTGGTCTTTTAATACCACTTAGAATGTGCAGCCCAGTGATGAAATTTCGCAGCCATAATCCATGGTTGGATGCCCATAACATGCTACAAATTCTGCTGCTATGGTGAAGAAAACTATAAGTGTTTTCTTAGCACTCTTCCAGGAAATAGCTCCTTCAGCTAACAGGTAAATGTAGCCCGATGTGGATCTCCTACTGTCTTGGTATCCAGCAAAGTCAGAATTTGAATACCTAATGATCTCTATCTGATCTGACTCTTGTATGTGAGCATGTAATCCTTAGTTCTCTGTATATATTTGAAGACCCTTTTGGCTGCTCTCTAGTGATCCATCCCAGGGTTACTTAAATATCTACCTAGCATTCCAATAATGAATGCTATGTCTGAACGCGTGCAAAACTGAGCATACATTAGACTCCCTACAGCTGAAGTATAAAGAATCTTTTGCATTTCTTTAACTTCAAGGTCATTCTTAGGGTATTGACTTAGATTGAATTTATCACCTTTTACGACTGGGGTGTCTCTTGCATATCATATCTTTCAAGTATCTTCTCTATATAGGCCTTTTGTGACAATTTAAGAATACCCCGAGGGTGATCTCGGTATATTTGAATTCTTAAGACAAAGACGCCTCACCAAGATATTTCATCTCAAATTTCTTCAATAAAAATCTCTTGGTTTCGTGCAAATTTTTTTATCATTGGTAGCAAAGAGTATGTCATCAACATAGAAAATAAAAAATATATGCTTACTCTCACTGAACTTGTGATACACACAATCTTCAACAGCATTTGGTCTTGAAACTAAATGAGACAACTATTTGATGAAACTTGTAGTATCATTGATGGGAAGCTTGCTTGAGTCCATAAATGGATTTTTTTAATTTGCAAACCATATTCTTTGGGTCTCCAGACACAGTTTTCTGGCTGCACAATATATACAGTTTCATCAATGTCACCATTGATAAAGGCTGTCTAACATCCATCTGATGTAACTCAAGGTCAAAATGTGCAACAAGAGGTATAATTGTCCTAAAAGAGTCTTTCAATGAAGCCGGAGAGAGTCTCTAAAATCAATGTCTTCCCTTTGAGTAAAGCCTTTAGCTACAAGACGAGCCTTATGGTTTTAAATATTCTGAATCCCTTTTAATTTTAAATATTCATTTACAACCAATGAGCTTCTTACCTTCAGGTAATGGGACAAGATCCCAAACTTGATTGTCTTGTGTAGACTTATACTCTTTATTCATAGTATTTATCCATTTTTTAGAGTTAGAATCCTGCATGACTTGATGGAAGTTGATTGGATCACTTTCTACCAATCCATCAGTGTTCTCATGTTCTTGGAGAGATACTATGTAGTCATCCTCCTCTCTCTTGTGGATCTCCTTAGTGGCAGTTATTTTTGAGGTTGTTGAGTTTGTTCTTCAGGAATAATTACCTCAGCTTGAGTGGAGAGTTGTTCAACATTGTCTTGTTGAGATTCCATATCTACTTCTCGAACAATGACAAGTATAAAAGCATGTGCACTGTTAAAAGTAGTGGTAGGGATCGAAACTGATTCCTCCTCAAAGACAATGTCTCTAACCTTATTTCTCTCCCCAAACTCAACATCTTCAAAAAATGTTGCGATTCCCATTTCAAAAATTGATTTAGTAGTGGGATCATAAAACTTTTAGCCCCTAGATCGCTCAGAGTAACCAATGAAGCAACTGATCACTGTTTGGAGTCCAATTTATTTTCATTTGGCTTAAAGGCATAACTTCAGATGGATATCCCCAAATGTGAAAGTGCTTTAGACTGGGCTTTCGACTTGTTCAAAGCTCATAAGGTGTTTTGGCAGCTGCTTTAGTTAGTACCCTATTCAGGATATAAGTTGCTATTTTTATTACTTCTCTCAAGAGTGATTCTTGTCAGATAGAATGACTAATCATACTCCTCACCATATCCTTAAGAGTCATGTTTCGTTTTCAGCCACACCATTCATGCTGAGTGAGCCTGTCATGATGTACTGTGGGACGATTCCATATTCCTCTAGGAAGTCAGCAAATGGCCCTGGATATTGTTCTCCTGAACTGTCATATCTGCCATAATACTCACCACTACGGTCAGATCTGACACACTTAATTTTCTTTCTGAGTTGAGTTTCAACTTCAGCTTAGAAAATTTTGAACATGTCTAGAGACTCTGATTTCTCATGAATGAGATATAGGTACCCATAGGGGGAGTAATCGTCTAAGAATGATATAAAATATCGTTGACCATTTCAAGAAGCCGTAGGGAATGGTTCACAGATATCTGTATGTATCAATTCTAAAAGGTCTGAAGATCTATTGGCACCTAGTCTCTTATGTTTGGTCTGTTTCTCTTGATACACTCAACACAAAAATTTAAGTTTGAAAAATCAAGGGAATCCAAAATACCTTTTATCACAAGTCGTTCTATTCTAGATTTGGATATATGACCCAAACACTTGTGCCATAATCTTACTGAATTTTTTTCTATTTTGCTTACGTTTTGTATAACGAGAATCCACATGTAAAATTTCATTATATGATGCAATCGTGTCAAGCAATCATAAATAATCAATGAACCAGTACCAACAATATTGAATTTAATGAAAGACCAAACTGATTGTTTTCAAAAGAACAATGATAGCCAAATTTGTCCAATAAAAAAACAGAAACCAAATTCCGTTTAAATGATGGTACAATGAAAGTGTCTTTCAAGTCCAAATAAAGACCAGTTTCCTAACAACCTAAAATGCTCTATTGCCTCAACTTCTGCCGACTTTTCATCGCCTAAAAAGATGTATCTTTTGTTGGCCCAAGGTTACAATCATCCGGTGTTTGAGTTTTGATGATTACAAAACATATATAGTTATTTGTACTAATCATTTTTTTAGTGTTTAAGTGTGTTTCAGGGTTCTAAGGATTCAAGATGTCTTCTTCCCTAAAGAAGGTATTTTTGACTCAAGATTGACTCAATTCGGGATCAAGGATTCAAGCTATTCAACATTGCATATGGAGTAGCCCTAATTTGAAGATCTTGTAGTCACCTAAGAATCATTGTAAGAATTAGTTTGTTAAAGAGTGAGGTTATGATAAGCTGGCTCAAGAAAACACACACACACTTTCATTTTTTAAAATAGTTTTTGTTTTGGTTAGTTGAATTAGGTGCATGTCTTGATTGATATAGATGTCTCGAAATATTTCATATTTTTATATCTAGTATAAATCATGTATCTCATCCCTTATAGCATGCTACTTAATCATCAAACCATTTAAAAATATTTTAAAAATTCTTCAAAGTTCAAAATTTTTTTCAAAATAACACTGTTTCAGGCCTAAGGTCGACCGGGCGGTCGACCGTATCTATTTCAGACCAGATCGGTTGACCGAACCGGTCGACCGGGCCTTGTGGCATTGGCATGCACGTTTGTGCACGTTTGCCGGTCGACCGAACCGGTCGACCGACCGACTGACCCTTGCTCTCGGGTTTTGTCGGTCGACCAGGCCAGTCAACCGACAGAGCAAAATTTCTTTTTTTGTTTAGCCTTCGGTCGACCGACCAGTCGACCGAGTCCAATGGCTCTTTTGCTAGATAGACTGCCGGTCGACCGGACCAGTCGACCGACAGCCGCTAGCAGCCCCCAACGGCTAGTTTCTTGAAAACTGTTTTATGGTTTTGATTGTGATGGTTCTTTCAGCTATTTCTGATTTTCTTATGCCTGACATATTAACCTAGTTTAAATGATGAAATGCCCTTATATAATCCCTATAAATAGATGCCATTGGTCCCTTGTCGAATTCAAGAAAAATTCCTATTGTTTTCAAGTTTTTTAAAAAAAAAAGAAAAGTTTTCAAGCTCTCACTTTCTAAAAGTGCTTTCTTGGTTAAAGTTTTTCAGTTGTTTTCAAGCTTCTTTAACTTCTTTACAACTGAATTTTCTCACTTCAATTCTTGAGCCAAAAATCATTCCCACTCTATAAGAAGTTGTAAGAGAGAAGTTTGTGATCTTTGATCACCTAGCTACTTGTATTTTCTTGTGTTGAGATCCCTCTTGTGTGGAGGTTGGATTGGTGGGAGTTGGGTACTCCGGTCTTGTGTAGACCAATTGTAATCCCCTTGGTGTAAAGGTTCTGGTGTGAAAATTCTCTTTGCAGACTTAGTGGAAATCCTTCACGGTGGTGGAGGCGGGGGCATAGAGCAGTGGCTCGAACCTCGAAACAAATTCCTTGTGTTTGCAATTAGTTTCCTTATTGCTTTTTCATTGCTTTACATTTCTATCTTGTGATACCTCTTACTTGCACTTCATTATTGCACCCATTTCATTTACTTGCATTTTTCGGTCTTTACTCATCTCAACAAGAAAGCAATTACGTGCCTCAACTCATATTCTAGAGGAATCAAAGAGGAGAAGCTCTAGAGCCTTTCACGTGAAATTCGGCTTCAATTTCTTGTTTTGAGTGACCGGTTGCATCATGCATACATACTTGTTTTAAAAGATCATTAGATTAGCATTAACACCTATTCACCCCCCTCTAGGTGTTTTCCATCTTTCAACATCACTTAGCCTTCAGTAACTTAGGCAACCCTGCATAGAAACACTTATGTGAGTAGTAGCACCGGAGTCTAACCACCAAGTGTTTCTAGATACTGAAGCTAAATTAACTTCAGAGCAGACCAAAATAAAGAACATATCTTTCTTAGCACTCCAAGCATGATATTTTGTACATTCTTTCTTTACGTGTCTAGGTTTCTTACAAAGGAAACAGTCTTCTTTTTTCTTAGATTTGATCTGAATCCTTGGCAGCTTCATCCTTCTTTCTTTTCTTGCCTTTATCCTTTGAGGTACTGACCAGATGAGCACTTTCAGATTTCTCATACTTAAGCTTTTTCTCTTCTTGCACACAATATAAAATGAGCTCATTCAGAGTCTATTTCTCTTTCTGACCGTTATAACTAACCTTAAATTGACTGAAGTGTACAGGAAGCGAAATCAATACCAAATGCACGAGCTAGTCCTCAGACAACTCGAGTTTTAGTGCCTTAAGCTTGGAAGCAATATGAGACATCTGCATAATATACTGCCTTATGTTTTTCTTACCCTTGTTCTTCATAGAAATCAAGCTAGCTAAAAGTGTGCTTGTTTCTGCCTTATCGTTCGTTGTAAAATATTTTTTAATTTCGGCAAGGAAATCTTTAGCCAAAGTTATCGCATCAGATACTGCACCTCGAAAGGCTTTCGGAATGCCGCACTTTATGATCATTCGACTCATGCAAGTAGAGCGTCCCATTTCTCAAAATTCTTTCTATCATCAGAAGAACTTTCAACTGTAAGAGAAGCGGGTTGCTCTATCCCTAGTGTAAGATCTAGATCTATGCAGCCAAGAATGATTAAGACATTCTCTTTCCAATCCTTGAAGTTTGTTCCATTGAGCGTGAAAATATTGTTTGTGTTTGCAGATATAGTAGCAGTAGATACAATAGCTGTACAAAGAATGATTAAACAAGCATGCATGTTCACATCATAATCAAATAAATGACTTTAATTTAAACAATTATGGAATACATCTCAAGATACCAAGTACAACATTAATATCAAGTCTTTGGACATAATATTAACTTGTAAGTGGTGATCTTGATGTAACAATCAAATGTTGACAATAAATCCTGTCAAATAATAAATTTATCTTTGAATTAACTTATTATTCACATGAAAACCTTATAATTGTCACACATTTATCACCACAAGTGCGTGTGCAATTCGGCCACATATTATCCTTCCTTTTGGTCGGTTAATACTCGCATGAATTACACACACACACAAACATCTCAACATTCTCAAGAAGCTAATGTACATAAGAGAGATCACTTTGGCGACATCTTATTTCAATTAGTTTTTATTAAATATACAATCTCAATAATTTATTACAAGTACCCAAAATCGTTTAAAATTTTGAAAATTTTCAAAATTGCCCAAAAAAGGACACAAAATTTGTGTGACCCCCGGGCGCAGCGCTTGGACGCCGCCAGAAGATGCGCGGCGCCAGGCCCGGGCGCGGCCGCGCTGCCCAAAAAGTAATATATTTTTTATTTTTATTTTTGAAAATCTAAGAACAGATCTGATTTTTTTTAATCCATAAATCTGAAAATTTTTTTTTAACCAAAACCAAAGTAATCATTCAATATGATTCATAAAAGCTAATTTATATTTCAATCTCATGGAAGTATTAATAAAAAATCTCAAAATTTCAAATTTAATTCTCAAATCTAGGAATCCTCAATGGAGTGGTTTCGATACCAACTGATGAAAATTTGAATTAAATAAAAGGATTCGATCTACAATAATCATCTTTAGAATAAATAAGATCAAAATCATAACTTTATTTTTAACATAGATCAAACCCTAAAATATAGATTTAGTCTCCATGAAGATTCAAAATATGAAAAAAATTAAAATAATAAAAGTAGAAACGTACCTTCATCCATGATTTAATTCCTAAATTGTTGGGATGGAGAAGGCCTTCTGAAAGATCCGTATTCCTTTGAGTTTTCTTTCTACTTGAAGGGATCTCAAAGAGAAGAAGAGAAAATACGTTCTTTTGAGATGATTTTGATTCTATCAGTTATTTTTTTTTCATTTTGGCCCTTCATCAAATTAGAAATTACATAATTACCTCTACATATTAAATCTGTAATAATTTAATACCTATTAGTCCAATTATTAACTTTATTATATCACAATTAATTTAGATTATATTTTTAGATAGCCATACGCATTAAATTCACATATGTGAGCTCACACATGTTGAGATATTTTCAACACCATACGCCAGCCAATATTAAAAAAACAATCACATGAACGTCACACGACAATTTTATGACCCAAGTGTATCTAATTTTTAAGACTATCATTTTCAGAAAACAACTGTCTGTCGGCCAATATTAAAAAATAATCACATGAACATCACTTTATACGTCCAAAGTATATCTAATTCTTATGACATGCAGATGATCGTTTTATTACATCATTCGACTACACATGATAGTTTTCTGAAAATTTTGTAGAAAGCTCATGGTGCTTATTGTTTTTTTAATACATGGTAATTTTTTGAAAATGGGTGAAAAATCATCATAATTTTATGTATTGTAGCAATTTGCTCCACATCACCCATTTCATCTTGGTTTGAATCACTACCAACATGCATCAAAAGACTGTGGCAATTTTAAAATTCGATTAAAAATACACAATTTTGTCTTTGAATTTTTTACGACTGTTATTAAAATAATCACCATAATATATTGAATTTATAGCGGTTCTAGAACCGCCGCAAAAGTTCAAAAGACGGTGGCATTTTTGAAATTTGTTGAAAAATATACAATTTTACCTTTCGAATTTTTACAACGGTTATTAAAATAATCATTGTAAATAGTAACTTTTTATGTCAGTTTAAAAAAAAACCATCGTAAAAAGCATTTTTTAAATTAAAAGAAAATCAATTTCGATCAGCCACGTCAGCGATCCACGGCTCAATACTATTGAACTCTTTGTGTTTTGCTTTTAGATCATCTCTCTCCTCACCCCATCTCTCTTTCCCATCGTTTTTCGATCGGAAAGAACGATCTTCGATCAAGGAGAGTTCACCAAGGCGACTGTACGGTCGATTTGTTCTCTGAACTGCTCTCCCTTGCTTCGGGGTTTGCAAGAAGGACTTCTCAATGTAATTTTTAGTTTGGGGTTCTAACCTTGAGCCCTCAGGAGGGGGGTTCCCCTCCCCCTTTCAACCCCCACGGCGACCTAACCGCGCAGGTCAATCCGCGTAATAACTCTGCGTAGGGCAACAATTTGTTCATCAAGATGATCTCTCTCCCCCCTCGTTCAACAAGGCGAGTTCGACCTTCAATCTTCGATTTGAAAGATGCAGTTCGATCTTCGATCAAGGTGAGATCATTTCTCTCCCCCCTCATTCATCAAGTCGAGTTCATAAATTGTTTGCTGAATTCGAATTTCGGAGCTGATATGATAGTTTGTTGGAAGAATAAGGGTATAATTTTAAATTTTGGGGCTGATTGTGATATCTGTTTGATCTGATTCAGATCTATATGCAACTAATGATCGCCAGGAGGGATGGAAGAGGAGGAAGAGGTGATTACGGGGAGGACGAGGGATCGCCGATGGGAATAGACGAACGAGGAGGACAATGAGGGGATCACTTTAAAAATATTTTTTAAAAAAAACAATTGATGCATTTTCACGACGGGTTTAAACCGCTATAGTTGCCTCCCATTTTACAACGCCGTCGGGGTAGACAATGGTTTTTGACCCGCCATCGTTGTTGTTTATGTTGGAGGAGAGATGATATTAAAGAAGATGCCAGGCCAAGCAGCTGTAGAAGAGTGCCAAGTGTCGTCGAAGATTGCCAAGGAAGTCGACGATGAAAGGCAAAGGGACAGCAGCAGAAAATAGCAGAGATAGCAGAAGTCAGGGGGGTCGGTCGACCGACGTGCACAGCATGCACAGGGATTTGAGCGGTCGACCGGCCCGGTCGACCGAAGTGCTCTGACTGCAGGAACCCAATTCTCGGGTTTTCTGGGTCGACCGGCCGGTCGACCGGAATACAGGGACTGTTCTCTCGGGTTCTTCGGTCGACCGTCTGGTCGACCGATAGTCGGGTTGGGCGAAAAACTGCTGTTTCAGAAAACTGAGTATTTAAGCCCTAAGTGTAATTTCTAGGGTTTAGAGCTTTGAGTGAGAAAAGCTGCGGATACTCTTGCATTCAGAGAGATCCAGAGCTATTGTAATCATCTTCCTAAATTGAAAACTCTCTCCATTGATTGCCCCGAGGAAGTAGGCATTGAGGCCGAACCTCGTTAGATCTGTTGTTTGCGATTGTGTGTTCATCGTGTGATTTGGGCTGTTCTTTGTGCTGGAGATTGTGTGATTCTCTGTTGGTTGTTGTCGGTGCGCACAACAAGTGGTATCAGAGCATCCAGGCTACGCTTGGGATTCTGAGGATTCGAAGGATTCCAGATCTGATCAGGTGGAGATCGTGTGTCGATCTCAGGTCAGAGGTATTGGTGTTCGAGGAGATCGTGTGTCGATCTCAGGAGGAAGCAAGGAGGGCTCGTTGAATCTGTGTTTGGAGTAGATCCGGTGAGAAACTCGATCTAGGGTTTCAAGAGGCAGGTAAAAATCCCATTTTTATCTGAGTAGAGATTTATTCCAATTTGGTTATTCTTCCGCATAAATAGAGAATCAAAAGAAGATCTCAATGGCAGAAGAAACTGCATCTGTTAACACAATGAACAATCACCCAAGGATTGAAGTTGTTAAGTTTAATGGGACTAACAATTTCGGCATGTGGAGATGTGAGGTTATGGATGCGCTGAATGCATCAAACCTCGAAGACACTCTCCTATTGGAGAGGAAGAAGAACACTACCACTGATGAAGAGTGGGCGAAGATGAACAGATCGGCATGTGGCTTGATACGTTCATGCTTGTCACAAGACATAAAATACCTTGTGCAACATGAGACGTCAGCTAAGAAACAGTGGCAAACCCTTGAAAAGAAGTACCTGAAGAAGAGTGTAGAGTCCAGGTTGCAGCGTAAGAGTAAGCTGTATCAGTTCAGGATGCAGAAGGGGAGCACAGTCAATGAGCACATCAACCGATATACGAAGCTTCTTACAGATCTGCTGAATTTGGATGTCAAACTAGAAGAGGAAGATAAGGCGGTCATCTTTCTGAATTCACTACCTGCAGAGGAGTACGAGACATTCACACTGACCTTCATTAATGGAAGGCAGAGCTTGGATTATGATGAGGTGTCATCTTCATTGATGAGTTATGAAATAAGGAAGAATGAAAGACATCCTTCTCAGACAAGTTCATCAGCAGAGGCATTGGAAGTAAGAGGTAGAGGTTCATCAAGGAAGGGAAAGGAGATTAGAGGAAGATCAAAGTCCAGGCCGGGCTTCAGGGATCTCAAGAGAAATCAGTGCGCATTCTGCAAAGAGATTGGGCACTGGAAAGTAGACTGTCCAAAGTTCAAGGGAAAGAAGAAAGAGTCAAAATCTGAAGCAAATCTCGCAAAAGTGGTAAAAACTGCAAGCAGCAAATCACAGGCAGATGGATCAGATTCGGATTCTTCAGTGTTCTCGTTTTCAGTCACCACTCCTGTCATTGGCTACTCGGGGGAGAACGAGTGGATCTTGGACACAGGTGCAACATATCATGTATGCCCTAATCGAGACTGGTTTACCAGTTTTGAGAAGTTGGAGGGGTGTTCGGTCGTCATGGGCGATGATCATCCGTGCATCATGGAGGGTGTTGGCACTATTCCAATCAGGATGTTTGATGGGATGGTGAGGGAACTGAAAGAAGTGAGATATGTTCCTCAGCTGAAGAGGAACTTGATCTCTGTAGGAGCTTTGGAATCATTGGGTCTTGGAGTGTCTATTAAGGAGGGAGTTCTTAAAATGACAAAGGGCTCGATGGTGGTGTTGAAGGCCGATCGCCGTAACAACTTGTATTACTTGAAGGGTAGTACAGTGACAGGGCAGGTGGCAGCTTCAACCAGTCAGAAGGAAGATTCAACCCGGCTGTGGCACATGAGGCTGGGACATGCAGGGGAGAAATCAATGCAAACTCTTGTGAAGAAAGGGTTGCTGAAGGGTGCTGAGACCTGCAAGCTGGATCTATGTGAACATTGCATCATCGGCAAGAAGACCAAGGTGAAGTTTGGCACAGCTTCGCACTGCACGGAGGGTATTCTTGACTATGTTCACACGGATGTATGGGGACCTACCAAGACTGCATCGATTGGAGGTAACCACTATTTTGTGTCGTTCATTGATGACTACTCTAGGCGCTGTTGGGTGTACACTATGCGACACAAGGTGAAGTCCTAGAGTTGTTTGTGAAGTGGAAGGCTAATCTGGAGAGAAGCACAGGAAGGAAGATCAAGGTTCTCCGTTCTGACAATGGAGGGGAGTACAAATCCGATCCGTTCCTACAGCTATGCCTTGATGAGGGCATAGAGAGACACTTCACAGTACCGGAGAATCCGCAACAAAATGGGGTGGCTGAGAGGATGAACCGGACTTTGCTAGAGAAGGTTCGGTGTATGTTATCCAATGCAGGACTGCCAAAGAAGTTCTGGGCTGAAGCTTTGGGGTATGCATGCCATCTTGTGAACAGGTTGCCGTCGTCTGCAATAGGAGGGAAGACTCCTCTTGAAGCTTGGTCAGGAAGAACTGCTCAGGATTATGATTTGCTACGGGTTTTCGGATGTCCAGCCTACTACCACGTCAGAGAAGACAAGTTGGACCCAAGGGCAAAGAAAGGGGTGTTCGTTGGCTTCAAGCGAGGAACCAAGGGGTTCAAGATTTGGGACCAAAAGGACAACAAATTCATAATCAGCAGGGATGTCACATTCGATGAGACTTCACTGATGAAGCCTACGGTCTCTAAGCAGGTGGAGACCAGCAAGACCAAGGAGCTATTGCAGCAGGTGGAGAGTGATGCAGATCCACCATCTCTAGAGGATTCAGTATCAGTTCGGATCATTCCTGAGGTGACACAGGGTGGTGATCAAGTAGCTGAAGAAAATTGTAACGCCCCGATCCTGCGGGTACGGAGATGTTACTGTGACGTATATACGCAGGTCCGAAATACCCTCACGTATATACGCTAAGCATCAGTACAGGCAAGAATCAGAGTACGGAAGCAAGTGGTGCATTATACATTCCAACGCATGAGTACAATTACAAAGTTATCACCAGAGGTGATCCAATATTCATGAATATTACATCACTGATATGCGCAATTGTGAGATTACAAAGAGATGTACAAGTATGAACAGTACTCAGGCACTCACGAGTTTACAAAAGGAAAACTCGAGAGGCACACAGGGGGGCCTGGAAGGATAGAGCTTCAGACGGTCTGCTGGGGATCCATGCTTCAGCTGCGCCACTCTGATCAGCAACTAGGGAATCTACAAGCTCCAAGCTCTGGCATGCTCCAAGCTCCAGGACCTGGACATGAGGATCCAGGGGAGTCAGATGAAACTCCCCAGGCGAGTGGTGATACAAAAGCCAGATGGCGTGCTGAGATAAGTACAAGTGTATCGATAAAATCGAATCATAATCATGTATTGAAAACCGTGTCGTGAGCAGGAAATGTACAGGCAGGTAGATATGTAACAAGTGATATCAGGCAGGAAGTACTCATGGTATGATATGATAAGAGCAGGTAGAGAGGTGAGAAGTAGAGTAGATAGGATAACACCAGATTCATAAAACCGATAAAAACCGATAAAACCGAATAAAGCCGATTACAAGCAAAACCATTCGTACAAGCTTAGGTCACGGCTCCATGAGATTAGTACATTGAAGGAATAATCCAAACAAGGAAACCCTTATCTATATACCTTTATCTCATGTCACTGTAATCCGAGCGCAGACAATAGATCCACAGTTGGCGTCTTTTATTATTATTACTTGTCTTACTTTGATGTCTAGCTGTGTGAACTAGCGTCCCAGCACACATAGATCCACATCCGAGTAAGCAAGATTGTTATTGGAAACCAGCGGGGGTATCAACGAACTATGTTTACAGTGGGTCCCGTACATACCCGGGACCACGGCCCAGGATTGTTCCGTTGCTTGGTGGACGGAACCTGCCGCAAGGCGATCAGGAGGGTCTTATGGAATGCCCTTATCAAGATGGTACCAAGAAGGAGGGAGCCAGCACTCCCCTCGGTCGCCTGGAGGCCCACAGGTCAGACCGGAAGTTTTAGTTGCACAACATGTCTAGTACCACTGTAAATACGAACACATATTGATAGCCGCAAGTTTTCCCCGACCCGATGCAAGTTGTTCCTTTTTATAATTTATTATGTCGTTATCAAATTTACAGGAATAGCAGATACAAGACAGGATCAGGAGTTCAGGAGTACATGAGTACTTTAGAGTTAGGTCACTGTATATATAATATAGGATAACAAGTACAAGATTCAAGTCACTGCATGTAATGCAGGATAACAAGTATAGTATTCCCGTAAATGAGATAATCACAGGTCAAGTATATCATGCCGGGTGTCAAGTGATAGCATGACAGGAGGATGATATTTGGCAGGTAACAAGTCATGTCAAGAGATTGATATTAGTCCGGTGGCAAGTCATGTCATAACAAGGGGCCTCGCCAAGTAGTATCATGTCATGGTGTCAGGTGATAACACAACAGTTGTCAGGTGATATACATGTGTTAAATAGTATCATGTAAATGACAAGTATGAAGTAATGGCATGTAGTAAAGCAGTAGCTGAGCACAACCAAGCGGAGCTGAGCAAGCTGGAGACATAGACAGCAACCAGTATTTAACACTAGAGCGTCTGGTAAGGTTACCGGGACAACTCGGCTTAAAGTGCGAGTAGAAAATCCGGCAGCATCTCGCCTAGACGAATCAAGTGGTAAAGCACTGAACGCTGATCATGACAACCAGGCGGGGCCGAAGACCTGACGGTCCCAATCACTTCCTTTCGAAATAGTGAGTGACCGGAGGCTGAGGGCTGAGAGGCCTAACGATCCCAATCACCTCTCTTTCGAGATAGTGAGCGACCGGAGGCTGCACTGAGAAACCTGACGGTCCCAATCACTTCTCTTTCGAGATAGTAAGTGACCGGAGGCTGAAGAACGGAGAGACCTGCCGGTCCCAATCACTTCCCTTTCGAGATAGTGAGTGACCGGAGGTTAAAGGCTGAGAGACCTGCAATGTTAGTACCACATGAACAAGAATTAACTACCATAATACAGGCATTCGTCACAGAGCAATACATGTCCAGACATTGGCACTCGGCCATACACAAATACAGGGACTCAGCCCAATACATAATACATGAAAACATGGAGTAAAACACATGTCGACCCGACGAAGCGGGGAAACCCAAATGGAGGCGAGAGCGAGAACACTCGCCTAAATCACCGAAAAGCCGAAAAGTCTGGAATCCATGGAACTCGGGCACGCGCCATAAATATAATAATATATATATGTTTAGAGGGAGAAAGTGGAGAGGAGAGAGAAAGAGTTAGAAAAGTAGAGAGAGAAAAGGGAGAGAGAATGGAGACGCGGAAATATAGGCATATGCGAAAAAATAGGCAGATGCGGGAGGCAGATGCGGGAAAATAGGCAGATGCGGGAGGCAGATGCGGGAAAATGGGCAGACGCGGGAAAATAGGCAGATGCGGGAAAATAGGCAGATGCGGGAGGCAGATGCGGGAAAATAGGCAGACGCGGGAAAATAGGCAGACGCAGGAAAATAGGCAGATGCGGGTGGCAGATGCGGGAAAATAGGCAGACGCGGAAAAATAGGCAGACGCAGGAAAATAGGCAGATGCGGGAGGCAGATGCGGGAAAATAGGCAGACGCGGGAAAATAGGCAGACGCAGAAAATAGGCAGATGCGGAAGGCAGATGCGGGAAAATAGGTAGACGCGGGAAAATAGGCAGACGCAGGAAAATAGGCAGATGCGGAAGGCAGATGCGGGAGGCAGATGCGGGAAAATAGGCAGACGCGGGAAAATAGGCAGATGCGAGTTTGCAATTGCCACCGGAATGATTACCGGAATAATCGTGAACGATTACCGGAATAATCACCGGAGATATTACCAACAAAGAGGAGCTCGGCCCCCAATCCTAAGGAGGTGGCCGGCCCTTGATGTAGTGAAGGGGTGGTGGTTGTGAAGATGATGATTTTGGTGGTGATGGAATTGTTGAAGAGGATGAGAGGAGGAGAATAGGTGTTGTGGTGGAGAAGATGGTGGTGGTGAAGGTTAATTTAAGGAAGATGATGAAGAAGAAGAAGGCGGAGTTGGTGGTGGCTTTGAGGAGGAAGAAGATGGAGATTGAGGTGATGTTGGTGGAGATGGAGGAAGGGGGGGTATGGCCGCCGGAGTTGGGGTCTCCTCGTCGGCGTCGTGGTGGCCGGAGGCGCCGGCAGCGGTGGCCGGTTGGTTGCTGGTCTCTCATGGAGAAAGAAAGAAGGAAGAAAAATGAGGAGAAGAGAAGAAGAAAGGAAAGAAAAAGAAAGAAAAAGAAAAAGGAAAAAGGGGGGTGATGATGAGGAAAGTGATTGATGAGAGAGGGGGTGTGGTGATGGATGTGGCCCACGTGGAGGGGAGTGGGCTGGATCAGTGGAGGAAAAGAAAAGGAAAGAAAGAAAGAGAAAAATGGATTGGAATAAAAATAATAATATTATAATATGGTCGCGAAAAATCGACTGTCCCAGAAAAATCCCCAAAATACCCGGAGGTAGAAAACGTCATCCTGAGGACAAATACGAAATCGGTTTTCAGAAGTAAAATCCCATTTTCAAAATAAAAATCATAAGGTCAACCGTCAATATCGGTCTACACCGGGTTGGCCGAATTTTGATAAAATCAGAAAATTCTCAGAAAAAGTATTTAGATAGAAAATATAATTTTAAGAAGTTATGGGAAAGCCGTTTCTTGAAATTCAACTCCGTTTGTAAATTAAAAATCCGGGAATCGGTCAGCGGCACTGGTCGACACCGGTTTTGAAGAATTTCAATTTAATTCAGG
The DNA here is from genome assembly GCA_038442645.1 of Agave tequilana. Taxonomy (NCBI): domain Eukaryota; kingdom Viridiplantae; phylum Streptophyta; class Magnoliopsida; order Asparagales; family Asparagaceae; genus Agave; species Agave tequilana. Next base: position 54,306 of record JAVJIF010013541.1, on the reverse strand, counting down.
AAAATTCCAGAAAATCATAGAAAATCTAAAATATTGAAAAATGATATCTAAAACTAAAATCAGTCAAATCTAAATACCAGAAAGACCAAATCGAGTAATATCCTAGGATCGGGTTCTCGGTTCAGATCAGAGCTGACTCCGAGTCCGTGAATCCGGATCCAAGATAAAACGATCATAAAATTAATTCATAATACAAAATAAATACAGGAAGCAAATCGAAAAATACGATTGAAAAATCTGAATACGCAACTAAGTACGTATTCCGGGAGCAGGGTGTTACAATCCATCCACCTTAAAAAAATTGCGTCCTCACAATTTCGATAAGGGGTAAATTGAACACCAAGAGGACAAGGGAGGAATTATACCAATTAAGATACGAGTCACTATAGGTAGGGCTCTCAAGTTGACTGAACAACAATCAGAATATAGACATCATCTGCACTTCCGGCTGTATAAATCTCCGTACGATGCCAAATAATACTGACTGATTACACAACTTTGCAATAGAATTCCCGCTGTACTGCGTACTTAATGTTGCTCCACGAATGAGCCAGAATACTGAAGATAATGAAAACCCTGATAGTCTTGAGCATAATAAAGAAGACCGATAATTGAGAATTCCGAATACCAGGCATCGATCACTCTGAAAGATATAGCCGAGAATATAGAATACCCATATAGAATCCCGACTATTGACTTCTGAAAGATAACCCGTTCGAGATCAACCCTGAGAATACCCGAGCTTCATAGAGTTGGCCGAAGAGATCACATAATAGTTTCATTCAGAACCAGCCACTACCTTTCTAGTATATCCATATCTTAAGTTGGTATAAAGGCTTCGAAAAACCAAAACAGAGGAAAGATAGGAGGGATTAGGAATCAAAGGAAGGATGATCAAGAAAATAGATAACTCTGTACTTGTAGTTGGATTGTATAACCAGGACTCATGCATTCCAGTTGCAAATTTCTTTACCATTAATTTGCCGTCTGGACGTCCTGAGGAGGTAGAGCCTAAGCTGACCTAGGCTCTGATACCACCCTGTAACGCCCCGATCCTGCGGGTACGGAGACGTTACTGCGACGTATATACGCAGGTCCGAAATACCCTCACGTATATACGCTAAGCATCAGTACAGGCAAGAATCAGAGTACGGAAGCAAGTGGTGCATTATACATTCCAACGCATGAGTATAATTACAAAGTTATCACCAGAGGTGATCCAATATTCATGAATATTACATCACTGATATGCGCAATTGCGAGATTACAAAGAGATGTACAAGTATGAACAGTACTCAGGCACTCACGAGTTTACAAAAGGAAAACTCGAGAGGCACACAGGGGGGCCTGGAAGGATAGAGCTTCAGACGGTCTGCTGGGGATCCATGCTTCAGCTGCGCCACTCTGATCAGCAACTAGGGAATCTACAAGCTCCAAGCTCCGGCATGCTCCAAGCTCCAGGACCTGGACATGAGGATCCAGGGGAGTCAGATGAAACTCCCCAGGCGAGTGGTGATACAAAAGCCAGATGGCGTGCTGAGATAAGTACAAGTGTATCGATAAAACCGAATCATAATCATGTATTGAAAACCGTGTCGTGAGCAGGAAATGTACAGGCAGGTAGATATGTAACAAGTGATATCAGGCAGGAAGTACTCATGGTATGATATGATAAGAGCAGGTAGAGAGGTGAGAAGTAGAGTAGATAGGATAACACCAGATATCATAAAACCGATAAAAACCGATAAAACCGAATAAAGCCGATTACAAGCAAAACCATTCGTACAAGCTTAGGTCACGGCTCCATGAGACTAGTACATCGAAGGAATAATCCAAACAAGGAAACCCTCATCTATATACCTTTATCTCATGTCACCGTAATCCGAGCGCAGACAATAGATCCACAGTTGGCGTCTTTTATTATTATTACTTGTCTTACTTTGATGTCTAGCTGTGTGAACTAGCGTCCCAGCACACATAGATCCACATCCGAGTAAGCAAGATTGTTATTGGAAACCAGCGGGGGTATCAACGAACTATGTTTACAGTGGGTCCCGTACATACCCGGGACCACGGCCCAGGATTGTTCCGTTGCTTGGTGGACGGAACCTGCCGCAAGGCGATCAGGAGGGTCTTATGGAATGCCCTTATCAAGATGGTACCAAGAAGGAGGGAGCCAGCACTCCCATCGGTCGCCTGGAGGCCCACAGGTCAGACCGGAAGTTTTAGTTGCACAACATGTCTAGTACCACTGTAAACACGAACACATATTGATAGCCACAAGTTTCCCCCGACCCCATGCAAGTTGTTCCTTTTTATAATTTATTATGTCGTTATCAAATTTACGGGAATAGCAGATACAAGACAGGATCAGGAGTTCAGGAGTACATGAGTACTTTAGAGTTAGGTCACTGTATATATAATACAGGATAACAAGTACAAGATTCAAGTCACTGCATGTGATGCAGGATAACAAGTATAGTATTCCCGTAAATGAGATAATCACAGGTCAAGTATATCATGCCGGGTGTCAAGTGATAGCATGACAGGAGGATGATATTTGGCAGGTAACAAGTCATGTCAAGAGATTGATATTAGTCAGTTGGCAAGTCATATCATAACAAGGGGCCTCGCCAAGTAGTATCATGTCATGGTGTCGGTGATAACACAACAGTTGTCAGGTGATATACATGTGTTAAATAGTATCATGTAAATGACAAGTATGAAGTAATGGCATGTAGTAAAGCAGTAGCTGAGCACAACCAAGCGGAGCTGAGCAAGCTGGAGACATAGACAGCAACCAGTATTTAACACTAGAGCGTCTGGCAAGGTTACCGGGACAACTCGGCTTAAAGTGCGAGTAGAAAATCCGGCAGCATCTCGCCTAGACGAATCAAGTGGTAAAGCATTGAACGCTGATCATGACAACCAGGCGGGGCCGAAGACCTGACGGTCCCAATCACTTCCCTTTCGAGATAGTGAGTGACCGGAGGCTTAGGGCTGAGATGCCTAACGATCCCAATCACCTCTCTTTCGAGATAGTGAGCGACCGGAGGCTGCACTGAGAAACCTGACGGTCCCAATCACTTCTCTTTCGAGATAGTGAGTGACCGGAGGCTGAAGAACGGAGAGACCTGCCGGTCCCAATCACTTCCCTTTCGAGATAGTGAGTGACCGGAGGTTAAAGGCTGAGAGACCTGCAATGTTAGTACCACATGAACAAGAATTAACTACCATAATACAGGCATTCGTCACAGAGCAATACATGTCCAGACATTGGCACTCGGCCATACACAAATACAGGGACTCAGCCCAATACATAATACATGAAACATGGAGTAAAACACATGTCGACCCGACGAAGCGGGGAAACCCAAATGGAGGCGAGAGCGAGAACACTCGCCTAAATCACCGAAAAGTCTGGAATCCATGGAACTCGCGCACGCGCCATAAATATAATAATATATATATGTTTAGAGGGAGAAAGTGGAGAGGAGAGAGAAAGAGTTGGAAAAGTAGAGAGAGAAAAGGGAGAGAGAATGGAGACGCGAAAATATAGGCAGATACGGAAAAATAGGCAGATGCGGGAGGCAGATGCGGGAAAATAGGCAGACGCGGGAAAATAGGCAGACGCAGGAAAATAGGCAGATGCGGGAGGCAAATGCGGGAAATAGGCAGACGCAGGAAAATAGGCAGATGCGGGAGGCAGATGCGGGAAAATAGGCAGATGCGGGAAAATAGGCAGACGCAGAAAAATAGGCAGATGCGGAAGGCAGATGCGGGAAAATAGGCAGACACGGGAAAATAGGCAGACGCAGAAAAATAGGCAGATGCGGAAGGCAGATGCGGGAGGCAGATGCGGGAAAATAGGCAGATGCGGGAAAATAGGCAGATGCGAGTTTGCAATTGCCACCGGAATGATTACCGGAATAATCGTGAACGATTACCGGAATAATCACCGGAGATATTACCAACGAAGAGAAGCTCGGCCCCCAATCCTAAGGAGGTGGCCGGCCCTTGATGTAGTGAAGGGGTGGTGGTTGTGAAGATGATGATTTTGGTGGTGATGGAATTGTTGAAGAGGATGAGAGGAGGAGGAGAAATAGGTGTTGTGGTGGAGAAGATGGTGGTGGTGAAGGTTAATTTAAGGAAGATGATGAAGAAGAAGAAGGCGGAGTTGGTGGTGGCTTTGAGGAGGAAGAAGATGGAGATTGAGGTGATGTTGGTGGAGATGGAGGAAAGGGGGGTATGGCCGCCGGAGTTGGGGTCTCCTCGTCGGCGTCGTGGTGGCCGGAGGCGCCGGCAGTGGTGGCCGGTTGGTTGCTGGTCTCTCATGGAGAAAGGAAAAAGGAAGAAAAATGAGGAGAAGAGAAGAAGAAAGGAAAGAAAAGAAAGGAAAAAGAAAAAGGAAAAAGGGAGGTGATGATGAGGAAAGTGATTGATGAGAGAGGGGGTGTGGTGATGGGATGTGGCCCACGTGGAGGGGAGTGGGCTGGATCAGTGGAGGAAAAGAAAAGGAAAGAAAGAAAGAGAAGAATGGATTGGAATAAAAATAATAATATTATAATATGGTCGCGAAAAATCGACTGTCCCAGAAAAATCCCCAAAAATATCCGGAGGTAGAAAACGTCATCCTGAGGACAAATACGAAATCGGTTTTCAGAAGTAAAATCCCATCTTCAAAATAAAAATCATAAGGTCAACCGTCAATATCGGTCTACACCGGGTTGGCCGAATTTTGATAAAATCAGAAAATTCTCAGAAAAAATATTTAGATAGAAAATATAATTTTAAGAAGTTATGGAAAAGCCGTTTCTTGAAATTCAACTCCGTTTGTAAATTAAAAATCTGGGAATCGGTCAGCGGCACTGGTCGACACCGGTTTTGAAGAATTTCAATTTAATTCAGGAAAATTCCAGAAAATCATAGAAAATCTAAAATATTGAAAAATGATATCTAAAACTAAAATCGGTCAAATCTAAATATCAGAAAGATCAAATCGAGTAATATCCTAGGATCGGGTTCTCGGTTCAGATCAGAGCTGACTCCGAGTCCGTGAATCCGGATCCAAGATAAAACGATCATAAAATTAATTCATAATACAAAATAAATACAGGAAGCAAATCGAAAAATACGATCGAAAAATCTGAATACGCAACTAAGTACGTATTCCGGGAGCAGGGTGTTACAAAAATGCTGAAAATGTTGAAGAGGATCAGGAGCAGGTCATGGGTACTGTTCCAGATTCTATTGCAGTTGGAAGACCACGGAGGAATACTAGGAGACCGGGTTGGCTCACCACTGATATGGTCGTCGCGTATGCACTTCCAGTTGTTGAAGAGGCTATTCCATCTACCTTCAGGGAAGCTGAGATCAGTTCGGAAGCAGAGATGTGGAAAGAAGCCATGAATGAAGAGATGCAATCTCTTTATAAGAACAACACATGGGAACTTACTAAGTTGCCCAAGGGGAAGAAGGCCATAGGGTGTAAGTGGGTATTTGCTAAGAAGTAAGGATCTCTTCAAGAAGATACAGTGCGCTATAAGGCAAGACTGGTGGCTAAAGGCTACGCTCAGAGAGAAGGAATCGACTACAACGAGGTGTTCTCCCCGGTAGTTAAACACTCGTCTATTCGGATTCTATTGGCTTTGGTGGCGCAGAATGAGTTGGAACTTGACCAACTTGATGTGAAGACTGCCTTTCTCCACGGCGATCTTGAGGAGGAGATCTATATGACACAGCCCACAGGTTACAAAGCTACAAGGAAGGAAGAGTTAGTATGCAAGCTACAGAAATCGCAGTACGGTTTGAAGCAGTCTCCTAGACAGTGGTACAAGCGATTTGATAGCTTCATCAGGCAGAAGAAGTATACACGGAGCCATTTTGATCCATGTGTGTACTACAACAAGTTATCATCAGGTGAATATATCTATCTACTTCTTTATGTAGATGATATGCTGATTGCTTCTAGGTCAAGATCTCCTATTGATTCTCTGAAAAAGATGTTATCGTCAGAGTTCGAGATGAAGGACCTGGGGGAAGCAAGGAAAGTATTGGGCATGGAGATCACAAGAGACAGGAAAGCTGGCAGGATAAGTTTGACTCAGAAGGGCTATCTGGAGAAGGTACTGCAGAGGTTTAATATCGGAAAGGATACTAAGTCTGTTAGTACACCAATGGCGCCGCACTTCAAATTGTCAGCGAAGATGTCTCCAAGGAGTGTTCAAGAGCGTGAGCATATGTCTCATGTTCCATATGCCAATGCGGTGGGTAGCTTGATGTATGTAATGGTGCGTACGAGGCCAGATCTATCACAGGCAGTCTCCATGGTGAGTAGATACATGCATGATCCTAGACAGGGTCATTGGGAAGCTGTGAAATGGATTCTGAGGTACATCAAGGGAACTGTTGATGTAGGCCTAGTGTTCGAGAAGGACGACACCGGAAAGCAAGAGTGCATAGGGTATGTTGATTCAGACTATGCAGGTGACCTTGACAAACGTCGGTCGACGACGGGATATGTCTTCACATTCTCGCAGGCACCGGTGAGTTGGCGCTCCACACTTCAGTCTACCGTCGCGTTGTCGACCACAGAGGCTGAATATATGGCTATGACAGAGGCTATGAAGGAGGCAATCTGGCTTCAGGGATTGCTTGATGACTTGGGCGTGGAACAGGATATATTGAAGATAAACTGTGACAGCATGAGTGCCATTTACTTGGCAAGGAACCAAGTCTATCATGCAAGAACGAAGCACATCGATGTCAGGTATCACTTTGTTCGGGAGATTCTGGAAGAAGGTGACATTGACTTGTTGAAGATTCACACTTCGGAGAATCCAGCCGATATGCTTACAAAGGTGGTGTCAGGAGTAAAGTTTGCACACTGCAAAGACTTGCTTCATATCCTTCAGGTGAATTGAGCTTGCTGAAGCTCATTTTGGGTGAACTACGGACGGCTTGATCCCTTGGGCAAGGGGTACGTAGGCAACCGGGTTGGTGCAGCCGCTATCGAGTCGATGTTCGGCTCAGATTTTGGAAATCTTCACCGAGGTGGAGAATTGTTGGAGGAGAGATGATATTAAAGAAGATGCCAGGCCAAGCAGCTGTAGAAGAGTGCCAAGTGTCGTCGAAGATCGCCAAGGAAGTCGACGATGAAAGGCAAAGGGACAGCAGCAGAAAATAGCAGAGATAGCAGAAGTCAGGAGGGTCGGTCGACCGACCCGGTCGACCGACGTGCACAACATGCACAGGGATTTGAGCGGTCGACCGGCCCGGTCGACCGAAGTGCTCTGACTGCAGGAACCCAATTCTCGGGTTTTCTGGGTCGACCGGCCGGTCGACCGGAATACAGGGACTGTTCTCTCGGGTTTCTTCGGTCGACCGTCCGGTCGACCGATAGTCGGGTCCGGGCGGAAAACTGCTGTTTCAGGAAACTGAGTATTTAAGCCCTAAGTGTAATTTCTAGGGTTTAGAGCTTTGAGTGAGAAAAGCTGCGGATACTCTTGCATTCAGAGAGATCCAGAGCTATTGTAATCATCTTCCTAAATTGAAAACTCTCTCCATTGATTGCCCCGAGGACGTAGGCATTGAGGCCGAACCTCGTTAGATCTGTTGTTTGCGATTGTGTGTTCTTCGTGTGATTTGGGCTGTTCTTTGTGCTGGAGATTGTGTGATTCTCTGTTGGTTGTTGTCGGTGCGCACAATAGTTTAATGACTGTTTTAAACTACCGTGGAAGCCCATTACTATTGTATTGTTGATTATTTTTCCTGGGCTAAGCTCCAAACTAACAGTCACAAAAATCCACGACCGGCCTACATGCAGCCTGGCCCATTGTTAGGACCTGATCCATTAGGATCTGCTCTACTCATCTAAAGAAGCAGCTAGAAATTAACAATTGATTCTAAACAATCCAGATAATCATCGGAAGAACCAGCCAGAAACAACATGTTTGTTCCAGAAACAACATGTTTGTTCTACATCCTTCTCGTGAAGAAGACTAAATGAATCAAAGACACATACATAAAGACCTCACACTCCAACAAGTTCTCCATTGCATTCTCGTCCTCTCAATTCACGAACGATCCACCAATGGCCAAGGTACCCCTACTGAAGCAAATCCCCCCAGAAAACGATGAACACCTGAAACTAGTCTCCCCCTCATTTGATCATGGAGACAGGCTGCCGAGAAAGTACACGGCGGAAGGGGTGGGTGCAATGAAGCACCTCTCTCCGCCGCTGGAGTGGTACAACGTGCCGGAAGGCACCCAGTCCCTGGCCCTCGTGGTTCAGGACGTCGACGCGCCCGACCCGGCCGGCCCGATCGTCCCGTGGACCCATTGGGTGGTGGTGAACATCCCGCCCTCGGTCAAGCGGTTGCCGGAAGGCTTTTCCGGCAAGGAGGAAGAGATGGGTAAAGGTTACGCGCAGATTCAGGAAGGTTACAACGATTACAAGGTGCCGGGGTGGCGCGGGCCAAAGCCGCCTTCGCATGGCCATAGGTTTCAGTTCAAGCTTTATGCTCTTGATGACATGGTGCATTTGGGCAATAAGGTGTGTATGTTGCAAAAACGGTTTGTTTCAATCTCACCTGCTCACAAATGTTATTTAAATGTGCATAATAATTATTTTTTAATTACTGTATTCTTCGCCTAAAAAACTACTACTGAGTTTCTTTTCTAGGAGGCGTAGCAGTTATCATCAGGCACTGCTTCTCTAAAGCTTGTTTGTGTATGTTGACAGGTCACCAAGGAGAAGCTCTTGGATGCGATCGAAGGGCATGTACTTGAAGAAGCTGAACTGGTTGCAATTTTCTGAAGTTCAATAAGTCTTGAGTTTGTAACGCTTGCTTGTTTTTCCTTGTGTCTGTTTTTCCTTTGTTTTTTTTTTTGTTTTTTTTTTTTTGTTTTTTTTGGTGTGTGTGTGAGGGGAAGGACTTGATCTATGTGCTAAGGTTTTCTTAAATATGTTAGTGTTTGTGAAAATTGTGGCCAGAGTTATTCCAGATATTTGACACCCTGTTTCAGTCAATTTTATTTTTACGGCTTAACTTTTCGGGTCAAGATGGTTGCTCCATGACACTGATAAGAAGCTCCATGACTCAAATATAGAAGTTTTATTATTAGGACATAGCTCGATCACTTGTCTCTCCTTCTCATGTGTGGAAGAGGGGGAGATGTTTTCTATTATTTTTCCCTTTCAAGGTTGAGCTGAAACAATCACTAATTTTGAATTCAAAAAATACGCAAGGAAGTTAAGCAGAACATAAGAAAAAAAGTTGCTGACAGATTAAAGCAAGTTAAGTCATTTGGTTACCAGAAAGGCTTCCATGATTAAAATTAAGTGAAGTTAATTCTATGATTAAAATTAAGATATCACATCTGTTCAGGGTCAAGGGTGATGATCCAGCAACATATTTCAGATGCTAAAAGTACACTGTAAGTATGATCTTTTAGAATGTGACATTGTATTTTGCGCTCTGTTCAAACTGACGGATCAGGAAAAAATATATATATAAATAACTATTTTAGTCCTTTTTTTGTGAGTTTATGTGAAATTTAGTTTCTTTGCAGTCAAATAAATAAGTGATAACTTTTTACAATTTCTTGTGATGTATTGGTGTTTACATAAACTACGTTTGAGGCTACTGAGAACATGTTCGGAGTCAATGTTTCTTTAAATTGTAGTTATAGGTTTACAAACTGTAGGGCCGTTTGTTTCACGTAAAACTCCGTAATTCGTAAATGACTTACTATCCAGTTACAACTACGGCGTTTGTTTGGACCGTAATTCGTAAAAGACTTACGTAACTCAACTAACACTCACTTGCAGCCCAGTTACAGTTAATTTTATGGTCATACAAATTTGTAATATTTTTTTATATTAATATTAAAAAATTTAATATTTAATTATTTTAATATTTATTTGCAGTATTAAAACTTTTAAAATCACCAAATAGTTAATTTTGTGGTCAATTTTTCACTTACGACTTATACATAATGACAACCAAACACCGTAAAGTACAATACACTTACCCACTTTACATTTTATATTACCAATCAAACACCGTAAAATTTACATACATGTAACTCATTTACAATTGTAAAAGACTTTACCAATTACAACTACGAATTACGGTCAGTTACGACAACCAAACAGACCCGTATATCTTTAATTTTAGTTTTCTAAATTACACTTTACTAACTTCATATTCTGTTTGGATACATAAATAAAGCTCTATGTTTTTTTTTTTTTCCCTTCCATGTTTTAGAGCTTCGAAAGAATTCAGCCTGCTTGAAATTTTTTCCAAACTGTAGTTAGACTGAACTTTTGGAGGTATATCTAACTACAGTTTAGCAAATTATGAATGATAGCCAAACGAATCTCAAGTTGGTCTTTTGAAGTTAAGAGTCATAATTACATAAAACAATGGTTAAAAAAACTCAAACTCTATTTGTTCAAAAAAGAAAATTCAACTCTAAAAGCAGACGTCTCTCCATGTTGGCCTGCCAATCAAGTCCTGAGTTCGCTCTTCAGAGATAACTGTTTGAATTCTCTCGAGAAGATATTTGTGAAGGGAGATGTGTGTGTTAGACTTGAGGGTAACCTACAACTTGTTCTAAAAAAAAACTGTGAGACCAGACAAACCCAAATGTAAATCCAAACATGAGTCTTTGGGAACCATAGAAGAAATTTCCGCTAATTCTTCGGATGCAAAAGACAAATAGTTTTCTAGTCAAATTCGAGAAATTATTAAAGGCGTAGTGGTTATCGGTCAAAAACACAGAATCCTGAGATCTGCTTGTACATCTATAGATAAATTATGAAGAAAGAGTCTTTTCTCTTTCAATTGCTCGTGGGTTCGAATTGTTTATTCTTTGTGCGTGGATTCGAGTACTTTTCCTACATGAAATTATTTTTCAGGATTCATTGGCGCTAGAAGGAGATCTAGTCGTCGTTGCTCGCTTCCTTATCTGCGTCAAGTGGTATCAGAGTTTTGACTATTTTTTGATGATGGTAGAAAACGACGATGGATTACAAGACATTTTCACAAAATTGACATTGTTAAAAGGAAGATCTGCGCTATCAAATCAGTCTTGGACGGCGTAGTTCAATAGCTCAAGAGATTGTCCCTCAAGATGATGATCAAAGTCTAACTAATGGTACATATCAAAGTGGAAAAGATCATCCATCTACTAAACTTTCTCCACAATCTCCACCCTTGCATCCACCACATCAACTATTACCATATCACCCATCAAATCATCTTTCTCCACCACCTCCACCCTCGCATCCACCACAACAATCACCACCATATCCTCCATCGATTAATTTTCCTTAACCACCACTACTATACACCTTTACGTTCATCAACAAATCTACAATTTGTGTTGTTCAGAGATTGCAGTGCAATCAAAAGACCCCCGACACTATGCAATGACGTCAAATCTTTTATTCAAGGTGTTCCGTCAAGACTAAGGTATGCAATCTAATCATTGACAACGAAAGCTGTAAGAGCATGATGTCTAGAGCACTCATAAATCACTTGAAATTAGAGATAGAACCACACACTTAATCTTACACTATTAGTTGGATCAAGAATGGTCCCTCCATCAAGGTGATAGATCTATGTCATGTCCCTATTTCAGTTGGCATCTATTATCAAGATATTGTTGCTTGTGATGTGGTTGACATAAACGCATATCATATTATTTTAGGAGACCATGACAACACGATATTAATGTTACACATAGAGGAAAAGAGAACATCTATATGTTCAATTGGATGGCAAAAGAGTTACCATGAGGACAATTTCACCTACTCTAAAGTCTACAAAAGAAAAAGAGTTTAAATTCGTATCCATGTGCAATCGAGGTGAGTTTTCCGTGAAATTAAAGAAAACAAAGCAGGGAGTTGCTTTATTGGTTAAGGAAGAAGTTACTCTACTTGCTGAAGTTTCAGAGAAGGTGAAACCATTATTGGAAAGCTTAAAGAAGTTATCTACGATGAGCTTCTAGAAGAATTACCACCCGTGAAAAATATCCACCTCATATTGATCTTTATTTCTAGAGCAAGTCTACCTAATCTTTCACTCTACCGGATAAATTCGAAGGAGAGTGAAGTTTTAAAAGATGAAGACTTTGAGAAGAATTGGGAGAAGCGTTCAACAAGGCAACTCATAAAAGATTTTCATATTATGGATGTTTTTTTTAAAGAAAATCAATTATGTGTTCTTAAAGATAGTTGAGAAGATTTGACCATTAATTTTGTGTTGGGACTTCCTCGCACGCAAAATGGTGTAGATTTTGTAGAGAAATCTAATAAGAATACAAAGCATCAGTTAACAAGAAGAGATGAGAGAAACTGTTTGAGGAAAAAGATATAATGATGATGTATTTGAGAAAGAAAGAAATTCCAGCTGAAATAGTCCCTACCGAGCAGCCATATCTATATTGAAACTCGAAGACGAGTTCTTTTGAAGGGGGAGGATTGATGTAAGAAAAAAATCAAGGCAGTAGGTCAATTTTGAGCCGCAGCTGTCGATGATAAAAATCAATTGTCGACAGACTGAGTCAAGCTGTCAACAACCAATTTCGGCTGTGAACATGCTAAATTCAGAAGCGTTTCTTGAGAGTTGAATTTATACAGTCTGTCGATATAGGCTATCCTATTATCGATAAGCCTGTTGCGTGTCAGTATATTCGACTCTGTGTAGGATTTAGCTTTCTAGTTTGAGTTGAATTCTGATTTATTTTATTTTCTTTTATTTAACTAAGTTTCTAGTTGGATTAGTATTTTTCTTTATTTGCCTGTATAAAGTCATTATATTTTGTTTTGGTATCGAACTTTTGATAATCAATAAAAATTGAGTCTTTTCTTTTTCAATTGCTCGTAGATTCGAATTATTTATTCTTTGCTCGTGGATTTGAGTGCTTCGCTCGTGGATTCGAGTGCTTTTTCTACTTGAAATTATCTTTCAGGCTCAGTGGCGCTAGAATGAGGTCTAACCACTGTTGTTCGCTTCTTTGCATGCATCAAGCGTTCCCATGAAAGCTTAGCTATCGTCTGTGGATTCACTTATTGTGGCCTTCCACCGGTCCCACTTCCCTGCAGATTACACGCCGTGAGCGATAATTGTTTATTGTGACATCATTTTTTGATCTTATGTCTCCTCTATTCCTAATTATTGGAATCTTGATGGAGCCGATGATTGGACTGCTCCAACAAATATGCACTATAAGTAGAAGAATGCACATTATCGGAGATCAAAGATAGAATGTCTTCAATGCAACTGATGTTGGAGGAAGTAACAGTAAGGACCTTCGAGTGGGATAGAGATCGGTTTGTAGTGGAAGAGCTCGAGAGGAAGTGGAAGGGCCCTTTCTGTATTACTGAATCGATGGGAGACCTTTTGTGTAGGATTTTGTCATAGCCCAGCTTATGAGATGACGGTAAGAGACCAGTCTTTAACTTTCTTTTACTTGTTTCCCTCTTATGGCAATGATTGAGTTTTTGAATCTGACTATTTCTGGGTACTGAGTTAGGAAATGAACTAGTCAGAATCATCTGTGGTTTGATAAAGAACGTGACAGTCGGTATCCCCTTTAAAGGTGACGCGAAAGTTGATTACATATAGAGCCTCAGAGTTTCACCATCTTATTGACGGAGAGGAATTGGCTTGCGACCAGTCTCCAGAATGAAAATGATTTGTGAAAAATTCTCGTAGATAATGCTTATATGGCCACCGACAAGGACAACAAAGTCTTGATCAACAGGGGTTGGTAGGACCCTGGCATCTGCGCTCCGTACGCAACAGATGAGAAATCTATTGATCATATTTTTCTTAGATGTCCTTTCAGCAGTCAAATTTGGGAGCGAGTGGCACATAATGGGAATCTCATCTTCTCGCAGCTCTCCCCTTCAGTTAACATGTTTTGGTCCTCATGGAGATTTAGTTCTGTTGATAAACGAGATTGGGTGTTATTGGACCTTTCAGATGCGATCTTTTTTGGGAATTTAGAATGTAATAACAAAATTTATAACAACATGACCAGATCTTCCATCTAAACTTTCTATATTTGCTCTTATTTCATTTCTTACTGGAATAATCTAATTTCAGGTGGGGCAAGGGAGAGAGGGAGGCGAACGCTGGATCAGTTTTAGGAGGGCAACACTTCTAGAAGATAGTTTCTCGGAGAACATTCTGAGTAGGGGCATGACTCTGACTCTGATCATATATGACCGACGCGCTGGTTTCCATTCTTCTAGCCTTTTCTAAAGTTCGATGTAGGATGTGCTAGTTTTTTTTGTTTTGGGGTGTTCTAATTGTTATGTTGTTTTGGTTTTTGTAGTTTTTTTTCCTCTTTTCCTCATGGCACCTGCGTATGCATCTGTGCCTATTGGTTTGTAAGAATTTTTACTTCTTTTCTGATAAGTCTTCTGGGATGTTTTCATTAAAAGCTTATTAATGAAATACAGGGGACCGAGTGTGTTCACAGTCTTTTCCTTAAAAAAAAAAACCTTGATTAAGCTCTTCACTGAAAAGCTCGGCTACATTGAGTTCAGGAGATCGGTGATCCTCGTGAACCCTGTTGGCCACACACAATTTACATTCGTTGAGCGTTCAACTAAGAAGGCTTGAATAGCACAAGCAGAGAAACTGTACCACAGGTTTGTTAACGCAACTGAATTCTTCTCGCAAGACATTGATCGCATATTGGCGAATAAGCTAAGCTTGGGCACTTGGGTAGCATTTCCACAAGGTGAGGTATGGGATAGTGTCGATCCAATGTGCCAAGTTGGGGGATGCTCCGCATGTGGAATAATGGAGATGCTTTCAAGCTAAGAGTAGGAAGAGCTCCTTGGCATTGTGTTCTATTGGCAAAAGTCTCAAGATTGCTTGGTCGGATTCTCACCTGTCTTAAAAATCCTACTGGTGTCTGACGTGTTACATAGCCACAAAATTAACTGTAGCACCATGCAAGTGAGAAAATGGTAATATAAAAGAGAGGTGAAAATGGAAAAGAAAAAAGAAAAGGAGGTTTTTTTCATTTCCCTTTTCCGGTGCCAAACAAACACTGAAAGTGGGAAATAAATTTTCCCACTTTCGTCCCAAATCAAACAGGCCTAATTGAACATAGATATTAAGAGTTAGGATTTTGCCTTGTTTTCAAGAGGAGGTGATGGTCCAAGAAGATCCAATCGAGTTAGAGAAGATGATGGCTTGAAACAGAAAAAAGAAATAGATTAAGAAAAGTTAGTCGACTAACAAAGACTACAAGTCAACTAGGCCTAAGTGCTAGTCGACTAGGATAGATACAAAAAGAAAACTGTAGTCGACTAAATGAAAGGGATTAGTCGACTAATGAAAGAGATTAGTCGACTAGGCCTAAGTGCTAGTCGATTATACAGGGCGTTTTTTGAAGCAGAATCAGTTTCTTTTTCAGGCGCCGGTTTTCTTTTCTGGTAGAGTATGAATATGACTCAGTCTCTATTCAATGAAGGATTTATTTTTAAAGATTAAAGAGTTTAGAATCTTTTTACATCAAGGAGATCAATTCCTAATAGGATTGATCAAGATTCTTCAAGCATCCAAAGATCAAGATCATCTCATAGTCCAAATAGGAGTTGTATTGTAAAATCCTATAAATAGAGGTTATAACCCAGCATTTAATTGTCTCAATCAAACTGATCTCAAGGAGAAAAAGGTGGAGAACACCAAGGAGATCAGAAAGAATTCAAGAAAGAGAGGAGCAAGATGAATGTGCATAGAGATAAGATAATACTCTTGTAATTTAAATCTAAATTAAGGAGGAAGGTGAATACTCTTGTTGCATTAAGAGGAAGGTTAGATATCTTTGTACTAAGTTTATTAATAAATCTCTCTCAAGTTCTCTCCCCATGGACATAGGCCAGGTTTGGGCCGAACCACGTTAAGTTCTCATGTGCTTTCTTTTTTACTCTTTTGTCTAGGTTTACTAGTTTGTTTTACAATAGCTTTCTTTTGCAAGTACTGATCATATTGTCAAGATCCGTAATCGTCGATCTCAGAAGTAACAATTGGTATCATAACATATCAATTTTTGCAACAATAGTTATCATAATTAAAGGTTGACGAAGGGCAATATGTCAAAGATAGAAAGTTCTCCAACAAAGTTCGAGATCGAGAAGTTCAATGGCAAAAGAAACTTCAGTTTATGATAAAAGAGGTTGAAGGTGTTTCTGGTGCAATAAGGTGTTCACAAGACCTTACAGGGTAAGTCAGTAAAACGTGCAGGTATGTCAAACGAGGATTGAGAGGAGATGGATCTAAAGGAGGCAAACACGATCTAACTCTGTCTCGCAGACAAGGTTATGTACAACATGATACATGAAGAAATGGTTACAAGATTGTGGTCAAGATTAGAAACGTTATATATGACGAAAAGCCTCTCCAACAAGCTATATCTCAAGAAACTATTATATGGCCTACGCATGAACGAAGGGACAGTAGTGTTGGAGCATCTAAAATTCTTCAATAAGATTATCAGTAAGCTTCTAACTGTTGATGTCAAGATCGACAAGGACGACAAGACGTTGATACTTCTCAGTTCGCTTCCAGAGTTATATGATCACATCGTCACCACCATGCTATAAGGTAAGGAAACTCTCACCTTGGAGGAGGTCATGTCAACTCTCTTATCTAATGAGGTTAGGAAAAAACTAAAATAAGAGGAGCAGACAGGATCGGGCTTGGTGATCACGAGAAGGCAAGGAAGAGGAGAAGGAAAGAAATGTACAAGCTCGTCAAAAGCGTGTCAAAAGCGTGTCACTTTTGTTACAGAGAAAGTCATTGAAAGAAACACTGCAAGCATCGCAAGAGTGGTTGAAGAAGGGGCAAGTTGCGGATCAGACGTAACATTGAACGATTTAGAGAAAACTGAAGTATTAGTGGCTTCCTATGAAGATAACACTTCTCAAGGTAAAGGCTGAAAATTTAATTCGGGTAGTACGGTTCATGTATTTCCGAAAAGAAGTTGTTCAACTCCTTGTTTGCAAAGGAGGAAGAGATTGTCAAGATAATGAATGGCTCAGCTTGCGAGGTCATTGGCACTATGACAGTCAAGGTTACAAAAAGAAATGGAACGGTGCGTGCTCTAGAGGCGGTCTGATATGTCCCGGAGGCACGCTACATCTAATATCCATAATGGTTTCGACGAAGAAGGATGTCGGATCCAAGTGCAATAAGGCGTCGTCACAGTTAGCCAAAGAGTCTGGGTAATCCTGAAAGATAAGAAGTGTGAAGGAATATACAAGCTGAAAGAAGGAACTCAATTCGAGGTGGAGTTTCAAGGATAAGCTTAGAAGGGAATTCATCGCGAGGTGGAGTTTCAAGGAAGACTGTAACGGGACGTGAACCGAGTCAAATTGCTGCGGGAAGGAGAAATAGTGCATTTGGGCATGGCCCGAGATGGCCCAAGCTATGGCGGTAAATCAGCCAAAGGCCCCACGAAGAGGGGGCAAGAGTTAAATGCTTTAGGGCACGGTTACAACCAAGAAAATAATCCATGTAGTAATCCAAATCTCAAGGTATTTTACTAAAGGCTTGAAAAACAAGTCAAGATAGAGATTGTTAGGATTTTGTCTTATTTTCAAGAGGAGATGATGGTTCAAGAAAATCCAATCAAGTTAGAGAAGATGATAGCTTGAAGCAGAAAAAAAGAAGCAGATTAAGGAAAGTTGACTAATCAAAATTACTAGTCGACTAGGCCTAAGTGCTAGTCGACTGGGACAAATATATAGAGGGAGCAGATTACATTAGTCGACTATATAAACCTATTAGTCGACTAATGGAAGGAATTAGTCGACTAGGTTTAAGTGCTAGTCGATTATTCAGGGCATTTTCTGAAGTAGAATCAACCTTTTCAGGCACCGATTTTTTCTGGTGGAGTACGAATAGGACTCTGTTTCTATTCAATGAAGAATTTGTTTCTGAAGATTAAACGGTTTAGAATCCTTTTAGATTAAGAAGATTAATTCCTAATAGGATTGATCAAGAGTCTTCAAGCATTCAAAAATCAAGATCATCTCATAGTCCAAATATGAGTCTTATTATAAAATCTTATAAAAGAATGTTATAACCCAGCATTGTAATTGTCTCAATCAAATTGATCTCAAGGAGAAAAAGGTGGAGAACACCAAGGAGATCAGAAGGAAGCCAAGAAAGAGAAGAACAAGGTGAAGGAGCATAAAGATAAGATAATACTCTTGTAATCTAGATCTACATTAAGGAGGAACGTCAATACGCTTATTGCATAAAGAGAAAGGTAAGATATCTTTGTACCAAGTTTATTAATAAAGCTCTATCAAGTTCTCTCCTAATGAACGTAGGTCAAGTTTGGGCCAAACCATGCTAAATCCTCGTGTACTTTCTTTTTTACCCTTTTATCCAGGTATTGCTAGTTTGTGTTATAATAGTTTTTTTTTACAAGTACTTATCATATTGCCAAATTCCGCAAATGTCGATCTAGAGAGTAACAATTGATATCTAGCATATCAATTTTCATAACAATCAAGAGTAGGTTTTTGAGTCACTGATCATTTGAAATAAGTTATATAATCTGTATCAAATATGTATCTATTACCGTTACTGATATTTATAGACACTTACTGGATGTGTGTCGGATTTATATTGTGTGAATCTAACAAATATCAAAATAACTACATGACACACGGACTGGATATTTTTCAATTTGATCTAAATCAGTGAGTAGGTTCAGTTAAAATGGATCAGATTTTTATTTAACGAACTTAATATAAAAGAAATAAGTCAGTAGATTCATAAGTTTAAACTAACAATCCTCTAGTTTTATTCACTTTTCTCTGTCCAATTTATTTTCATATCCACGGACACCTAATAAATATAATATATACACTATATTATAATGTATATACTAATAAATATATAATAAAATTTATTTAATCACTGTATTTATTAAATATTCACATTGATGGTATTTTTTTCTTTTCAAAATTTTTACATATTTATGTGTTCAAACTTCAAACCTACACACTACTGAGACGTGCACCGCTCTCTCTTCTCTCTCTCCTCCTCTCACCCTGGTATCAGAGCCATTAATGGCTAAGTAAGATACTCTATTTTGTACTTTTCTCATGTAACTAATTACTTTGTTAACTTATTTTTG
The DNA here is from genome assembly GCA_038442645.1 of Agave tequilana. Classification (NCBI taxonomy): domain Eukaryota; kingdom Viridiplantae; phylum Streptophyta; class Magnoliopsida; order Asparagales; family Asparagaceae; genus Agave; species Agave tequilana. Next base: position 35,121 of record JAVJIF010013541.1, on the reverse strand, counting down.
TTGGCCTAAAGGCCCATCACTCTAGTTTTGATGATGATCAACTCATGTAGTTATAGTACTAATTATCTTGTGTTTAATTAGTGACAGATTTGTTATCAAGATCTTAGTAGGTGTGGAGCTTCAACAAAGGACTTAAAGTCAAGTTTTGAAGCTAGCACCGGTTGATTCACGAGCCTATGCATCAAGACCACATAAGAGTTGAGCTCATTAGATCGTGTTTGGACCAAGTCTAGAAGATGAGAAGGCTTCAAGTGAAGACTTCAAGAAGATGAAGACTTGTGTCTAGGTTTGTTTTTAGTAAGATTTTGTTTTAGTTAAAATGTAAAGGATAGAGTAGTTGGTGGATTGCTCAAGTACATATACACACACACTCTTGATAGTTTTGTTTTTACAAAAGATTTTTACTTTGGAAAAATATTTTTTGGTTTTTGGAATTTCTTATATGCATGTCTTTTATCCAAAACCATGTTAGTGCTTAATGTCAAAAACATAGATATTTCATCTTAAATGTGTAGTGGATCATATCCATACACATTATGCTTTAATGAATTCAAAATATCTTGTTTTTGTATTTGGTGAAGTTTTAGAAAAATCAAGTTTTAGAAAATACTGCTTTTCATTTGAGCCAATTTTTTCAACTTACAAAAATAGTCCAAATCACTTGTAACATGCTTTGATTTTGTGCAAGCATGTTTGTTTATCAAAGTATATTGGTAAAACTATTTTTGTAGATTTTTCAGTATTTTATGGGATTTTATTTAAATCAAAAAGACCAAGTTTTAATCCCTAGATTTTCTGTTCCAGGCTTCAGCCAGTCGACTAGTCGACCGACCAAGTCGACTAGGGCTGAAGTCGGTCGACCGACTCGGTCGACCGACGTGCACAGACGTGCACGCCAGTTCTGCAGGATGGCCGGCCGACCAACCCGGTCGACCGTCCAGAGAGCTCTGCTCTCTGGAAAGGCCCCGGCCGACCGCGCGGTCGACTGGACAGAGAGATTGCTCTCTGTATCCTGGCTCGGTCGACCGGCCGGTCGACCGATGGCTCAAACGGTCTGAAATATGACTGTTGGCCGGTCGGCCGGACGGTTGACCGACAGGCCTGACAGAACCCCAACTGCTAGTTTTTCTGAGCCTATAAATTTTGGGGTTTGGGCATTGTTTTCACCAAGATTTGGAGAGTATTTTTGGGCCAGTTTTTCCAATCATTTTCAGAGGTTTTTCTCCACAAATTTGAGAGCAAATATTTCCTATCAAAAGGGAAGATTTTATCAAGAGTGTTTAAAAGAGATTCTTTGAGTTTTCCTCCACCATCTCTTTCCTTATTTTTCTCACACAAACACTTGAGCTATCCATTGATTATTCATTCTATAGGAGTGTTGTAGTGAGAGTGTTTATTGGTGATCAAAGTGTTTAGATCACCAAGAGATCTTTTCTTGTTTCTTGAGGAGGCGGATGAGTGCGTTCGCGGTTGTTTCGAGTTCGGGTGCGAACTCTTGGTTTGAGGTGCGGCCTCGGCAAGCTTGCGGGGTTTGCGGTGTGTACGGACTAGGGAGTCCGAGAGCTTGTAGGTGTTGCGGCACCGGGTGATCCATTGGGATCGATTATAGTGGAAATCCTTCGTGTGTCGAAGGCGGGGATGTAGAGTAAGTGTGCTCGAACCTCGAAACAAATCCCTTGTGTTTGCGATTGCTCTCTCTCTCTCTCTCTCTCTCTCTCTCTCTTCTCTGTCTCTTATTTATATCTTGCATGCTATTATTGTGTTAATCTTTATATGCTTGATATACTTGTGAGCTCATATTGATATACTTGCTTGGGTTTGTTTGCTAACACTTGTATTCAACCAAGAGAGCCAACGCGGCACCTCAACCCTTATCAAGGGGAATCTAGAGGAGTTTGTCCAGAGCCCTTCATGGGGAATTCGGCAACACTCTTGTGTTATACGTAGTGTTTAGTTTAAATAGTTTGTTTAGGTCATTATAGTTTTTACTTCCGCATTTTTTGACATTAAGTGACCATTAGATTAGCCATCACCTATTCACCCCCCCTCTAGATGAACTTACAATTGGTATCAGAGCTTGATACTCTGATTTGGGTCTTATAACCTAGAGTTAAAGATCCTCATTTTTAGGCTAATCACAATATTTGTACACACACCATGGACTTCATGTCACCACCCATATTTGACATTCTTAACATCCATATATGGAAGGTGAATATGTCCTTGTACCTCAAAGCCTTAGGTATTCATGTTTATCTTGCCACAGCTAATAATGCATATTGTTTAAATGGTAAGAATATTGAGGCTAATACAAAAGCCCTACATGCTTTAAGATCTACCCTAAATGATGATTATTTATTTAGGGTTGCTAATCTTGATTTGGCTTTTGTAGTTTGGAACACCCTCATCTCCCTTGGCGAAAAGGAACAATACTATGCGGGGAGTGACTCGGATGTTGGAAGCAACACCTCCAACTTGTGCTATATGGTCCAAGGGGATAACCCCTTGAGGTAACTACCGAAACCGAGGATGAAGATGTTAACATGTCATATGAAGAGCTTTCTACATTTTGTCAATTATTACTTGAAAAATATGACACGATTAAGAAAGATAATAAAAATTTAAAAAAGAAATTTGATTGCATGCATATAGAACAAGATTCATTTAAATCTAAGATTGCATGCTTAGAAAAAGAAAAGGAAGATTTAAAAAATGAGAATGTTTCCTTATTTTCAAAATTGAATGATTTGTGTGAAGGAAACAATACTTTGAAAAATAAAATTAATTTGGTGGAAAAACAAAAAGAAGTTGTTTTTCAAGAAAATAAGTCTTTAAAAAGAAAAATTTGTGAAAAAGAAAAAGATTTTGTTTCTAAAAGAAAAAAGAAAAATGATTCTTTATCTCATCATGCTTTACATGTCACCACTAATGAGATTAAAGATTTGAAAAATAAAATGAATTGTTTGAGTTCAACTTTGAACTCTTGTGCATTTAACCATACTAGGTTGGAGTCAATGTTTTCAAAGAAACAAACTCCACTCATTCATGCACAACATCATCATGCATATGCTTATGTTGCACGTCATGATCACACTCCTACACATAAGCATTCTAAGGTGTACACATGTACACATTGTGGCCGCAAAGGCCATTTAGCAAAATTTTGTTATGACAAGTTGCATCATTCTAATTTTGCTAATAATAAGAATTTTTGGGTTCCTTACAAGACTAACCCCAAAGGACCCAAGAAAATATGGGTACCAAAATCCCAACCTTATGTATTTGATGTAGGTGAGGGCTCTCACAAAACGTGAGAGATTTGGTGCCTTGATGGTGGGTGCACTTGAACTAAAAGGACACATATTTGGAGCACCGCTATCAAGGAGGTTTTGGTGGGAAAGACCACCCAGCTTGGAGCTTTAGAGTTGGTAACAATCTCTAAACTCTTATTTTTTATGTACATACTTTTTACATATATCATATTCATAGCATGTTCATGTTTTAATTGTTATTATACTTCATGTGGTAAATTCATGTTTAGATGTAGATTCCATTAAAACTTGTATTTATACATGTACAAATAGTGAGAACAAATTGATTCATATATGTTTGCACTTCATGCTCATTTGTACCCATTATATGCACATGTATAAGCTAGTTTTGATGATTTCCTCATTTACACTTGTTTTGCCAATTTTCGTGTTTTTACTTCTTGTATATGCATTTTTATTCAAATCTAATAAATATACATGGATATCCTTTTTGAGTCTCTTGCCTTCATGCAAATACATTTGATAGACTCTTTTATGTTTGGGATATGTATGTATATTGTTAGTTTTGGATAAATCATACATATACCATGAAGATTAGTGTTTTAATGAAAAATGATTTTTCATTATTAAAATGTAACTTCTGATCTTTTTGAGCTTAAATTACTATTTTAATAAAAATGCTATTTACATGATCTTTTAACACTCACATCTTCATTTATTATTTCATGACTTAGTTTCATGATCATTTTGAGCTTTATAGACCATGAGTGATTAAACCTTTATGTACTTAGTTATGTTTTATGAAAAACATATGATTTGATGTATTTGAAGGATTTTTAACTAGTTGTTCAAAAATTATTTATACTAGTTATTTATTCTTCAATTAGTTTATAAGTTATACACATGATCCTATCTTTAATCCATTGGATAAATTCTTTTGTATTCTCAAGATTTGATGCTTCATGAATTGAATATTAATTTAAATGTTAGTTTTTGTCAACACTAGGATTTATACTTGTACATATTATGGGTCAGAAATAAATCTATATATGGTTGGGTTTGATTGCTTATTTGTGCCTATTTGGTGTGCTAGTATAGCCTAGTTTTGATGATCCTTACATTTTTAAACTTGTATTCCCATTTTGGATTTGTGTTATGATCATGTGCTTTCATTTCATGTATATGTTTATTTTGCCAAACTTTAAGATATATTTGGATACCTCTTGAGTCATTTGCCTTTCATGCATATATATATATATATGAACTCAATTGTGTTTAGGGATATGTATGTATACTTCTTGTGTTGTCAAAACATACATATACCTTGAAATATAATTTTTTAATAAAAATTTTGTGGTGATTTTTGTGTTTTTCAAAATTTATGATAATTTTCACATTGTCTTATTTAAAGGAATATTGAGCTTCATTGCCATTTTCATGTGATTTACACATATTTCATGAAAAATATTTTTATTTTATTCCTTGATTGAAGGATTCCGTACTAGTTTTCAAACATTTTCATTTAACTAGTTCGAGTTCTTCATGTGGTAGATTATATGATGTATACACTTAAGCTTATTTTTCTATTGGTATCATTGGATATTTTCAATTGGTATCAATATGAACTTCTTTTGTATATACTCATATTTTGTTTTCCCATATATGTATGTATCATTTTCAATTGGTATACTCATTTTTCATACATATATATGAGTTATTTGTGCTTGAGTTAAAATTTTTTACATGTTTAAAGCACAAAGTTGTTTATGTTAAGAAAATAAAAATTTTAAGAAAAATCCTCAATATTTGTTTTATTGAGAAAATTCAAAATTTTGTTTTATAAGAAAAATTCAAAAATTTTGATTTGTATTGCCTATATGCAAGGAGAGCTTAACATCTCTTCTACATATAAATTAATATTGAGTGTATTGTATATTGAAGAGCTTGACAACTCTTCTTTATGTGGTACACGTGTGTAGGGGGAGCTTCACATCTCCTCTTATGCATTACATATTATACGTTATGTGAATTAGGGCTTGTCATCCCTCTTTCATGTAATGTATATGTGTAGGGAAGTTATTTAACCGTCTTCCTCTTTATGAATGTATATCGCATATAACCTTTTATTGATATGTTTGATTTGACCCCTTATTGATCTCTTTGTTTTTGACAAAAAGGGGGAGAAAAATTTGATGATTTTGTTTTTACTTTAACCCCTTTGTTGATGATTGACAAAAAGGGGGAGAAATATTTGATATATATGCATATTTTTGGTTAAAGGATTTATGTTTATGCATATATGTTTTGTTGTGCAAAGAGGAGAAAAAGATTTTGTGATTTTGTTTTATGCTTGATTAGCATGTTTACTCCTACATTTGCATACATGTTTATGTGCCTCATTGCATATTTATTTGTTTATGTGGTATGCATAAGTTAAGGGGGAGCTTCTTTGAAGCTTTACTTTAATCCATGCATATATAACTTCATGAGTTTTGTCATCATCAAAAAGGGGGAGATTGTTGGCCCAAAGGCCCATCACTCTAGTTTTGATGATGATCAACTCATGTAGTTATAGTACTAATGATCTTGTGTTTAATTAGTGACAGATTTGTTATCAAGATCTTAGTAGGTGTGGAGCTTCAACAAAGGACCTAAAGTCAAGTTTTGGAGCTAGTACCGGTTGATTCACGAGCCTATGCATCAAGACCACATCAAGAGTTGAGCTCATTGGATCGTGTTTGGACCAAGTCTAGAAGATGAGAAAGCTTCAAGTGAAGACTTCAAGAAGATGAAGACTTGTGTCTAGGTTTGTTTTTAGTAAGATTTTGTTTTAGTTAAAATGTAAATGATAGAGTAGTTGGTGGATTGCTCAAGTACATATACACACACACTCTTGATAGTTTTGTTTTTACAAAAGATTTTTACTTTGAAAAAATACTTTTTGGTTTTTGGAATTTCTTATATGCATGTCTTTTATCCAAAACCATGTTAGTGCTTAATGTCAAAAACATAGATATTTCATCTTAATTGTGTAGTGGATCATATCCATACACACTATGCTTTAATGAATTCAAAATATCTTGTTTTTGTATTTGGTGAAGTTTTAGAAAAATCAAGGTTTGAAAAATACTGCTTTTCATTTGAGCCATTTTTCCAACTTACAAAAATAGTCCAAATCACTTGTAACATGCCTTGATTTTGTGCAAGCATATTTGTTTATCAAAGTATATTGGTAAAACTATTTTTGTAAATTTTTCAGTATTTTATGGGATTTTATTTAAATCAAAAAGACCAAGTTTTAATCCCTAGATTTTCTGTTCCAGGCTTCAGCCAGTCGACTAGTCGACCGACCAAGTCGACTAGGGCTGAAGTCGGTCGACCGACTCGGTCGACCGACGTGCACAGACGTGCACGCCAGTTCTGCAGGATGGCCGGCCGACCAACCCGGTCGACCGTCCAGAGAGCTCTGCTCTCTGGAAAGGCCCCGGCCGACCGCGCGGTCGACCGGACAGAGAGATTGCTCTCTGTATCCTGGCTCGGTCGACCGGCCGGTCGACCGATGGCTCAAACGGTCTGAAATATGACTGTTGGCCGGTCGGCCGGACGGTTGACCGACAGGCCTGACAGAACCCCAACGGCTAGTTTTTCTGAGCCTATAAATTTGGGGGTTTGGGCATTGTTTTCACCAAGATTTGGAGAGTATTTTTGGGCCAGTTTTTTCAATCCTTTTCAGAGGTTTTTCTCCACAAATTTGAGAGCAAATATTTCCTATCAAAAGGGAAGATTTTATCAAGAGTGTTTAAAAGAGATTCTTTGAGTTTTCCTCCACCATCTCTTTCCTTATTTTTCTCACACAAACACTTGAGCTATCCATTGATTATTCATTCTATAGGAGTGTTGTAGTGAGAGTGTTTATTGGTGATCAAAGTGTTTAGATCACCAAGAGATCTTTTCTTGTTTCTTGAGGAGGCGGACGAGTGCGTTCGCGGTTGTTTCGAGTTCGGGTGCGAACTCTTGGTTTGAGGTGCGACCTCGGCAAGCTTGTGGGGCTTGCGGTGTGTACGGACTAGGGAGTCCGAGAGCTTGTAGGTGTTGCGGCACCGCGTGATCCATTGGGATCGATTATAGTGGAAATCCTTCGTGTGTCGAAGGCGGGGATGTAGAGCAAGTGTGCTCGAACCTCGAAACAAATCCTTTTTGTTTGCGATTGCTCTCTCTCTCTCTTTGTCTCTTGTTTATATCTTGCATGCTATTATTGTGTTAATCTTTATATGCTTGATATACTTGTGAGCTCATATTGATATATTTGCTTGGGTTTGTTTGCTAACACTTATATTCAACCAAGAGAGCCAACGCGGCACCTCAACCCTTATCAAGGGGAATCTAGAGGAATTTGTCCAGAGCCCTTCATGGGGAATTCGGCAACACTCTTGTGTTATACGTGGTGTTTAGTTTAAATAGTTTGTTTAGATTATTATAGTTTTTACTTTCGCATTTTTTGGCATTAAGTGACGATTAGATTAGCCATCACCTATTCACCCCCTCTAGGTGAACTTACAATTTTTAGTTTAGATTATGGTTAGATGCTTAGATATTATTGGCTCTGGCTTCCACCTAGTGGAACAACATTTAAGTCGCGTAGGATATGTTGCCGAGATGGCGTTTAGTTTCCGTAAATCTTTAACAGTCGTGCTAGGTTTTACAGACTAACAATAAGTTAGGTAATCTAAACTTAGTCTAAAATAAAAATAAGTTATCTTAGCAACTAGTTACATAGAAAAGATTACAGGATAGTTTTACTCTAAGCCTTCCTATGGATCTAATAGGTTCTTGCTCTAAAAATATAATTGAAGGTAAATCTGTTAAGAATTTTAATTTAATAGAATATCCTACAGAAATAGAAGCCTTAATAAATGGTCTATCCCTAAAGTACCAGCTAAAAAAATTTATAATATAGAAATGTTTGACTTTAAATCCTCCATAGCAATTAAAACTATTAAAAAATTCAAGTAGATAATTATGAACAATCAATAAAATTATTAAATAAAGAAGACTTATCATCCTTCATTAATAAATATAATTTTATTCATATTGGGCTGATTCAAATAGCGTTAAAACCTTTAACATTTCAAGGGTTAAATGCATCCTTATTAACATCACTAAGCGATACTAGATGTTTAGATCATATTCAATCCTTAATGGGAGTTATGCAAACTAGCTTTTGTCATGGTTCAATTTATTTTTGATGTCTATTCAAATTTGAGTCTATCCTTAACAAATCCAAATATATTAGAGGCAACAACTTTAAATATACAAACACATGAATATAATTTTATGTCTAAATCTGAAACAATTATAGTAATTTTTAGAATCCATTATAAAGTTCTAAATACATTAGCACCTAAAGCTAAACAAATAAATAAACCAGGAAAAATAATACTGGCTGAAACAAATTTATTATCATCTAATATATCAACTAATATAATTTTAAAATGGAAAGAAATAAATTTTTCACAAAATTGGTTACTAACTTCTTCCATACCTTCTAGGCCTGTAATAGAAACAGACTTAGACCAAGTAATTCAGACAGAAGATAGAGAAGTAAAAGTTAAATTTAATCTAAAATAAATAACTAAAATCTCTAGTTCTAAAAATTCTAACTTTGAAAATCAATCAGTTAGAAGTTTCAATAGTAACAGAAGAGATCAAGATTTATTGTTTGAAAATAGAAGAGACAAAAAATTAGAAGTTTAAGGAATAAAGGTTTCAAATTCTTCAATAGCTCATCCAATTTACGAGAAGCCTAATCCAGGTTCTCCTACATAGTCAAATATGAGTTATTATATTTAATGGATTTTACACCAAGAAGTATTATAAGAAATTTTTAAACCAAGAATATAATGAAAATATTCATTTCAAACAATAGTTTGAAAAAAAACTTTTCCAATTGAGATAAGATACTATTATAAAGATAAATATTATGAATATATACGTTAAGATTCTTCTCAGGATGGTTCATAGAAACATATATAAATGATGAACTTAATAAATTAAATGTTCTATAAGAACATTATAAATCTTGAGCTACTATAAATGGTAAAAAAAATAAAAACAATGTATCCCCCAGGAGAAACTATAAAACTCACTACTGCATCTGATTCAATAGAAGCAGTAGCCCTAATTAAGGTTCTAATTGATGCTAAGGAAGAAATAATAAAAGAATTATACAAAATAATTAAGCAAAATAATTATACAAATATCTATATTCAAGTCTTAGGGCAACAATTAACTAGAATAGAATCTGTCATAGAAATATTAATAAATAAACTAAATCAAGTTGTTTAACTAGAAACTCTTTTAATAAAAAAGAAGTTAAAACAGACTATGTTCCTATAAAACCACCTCCTGAGGTCAGCGGATTTAAACTTTATGTCCAAAAGGAAAAAATTACTTCTCTAATAGAACAATTAAAAAAACAAACTTAAATACTATTCAGGGTAATTCATCCGACTCTAATAAAGAAATTTATGAAGAACTTGATGAACCTGATGAACCAATATCAGAAATATCAAATGATGATGAACTTAATATAAATCAAATAGCCAGTATCAAAGTCTCTTTTAAAGAAAGTATGAAACCCAATGAAATATATAAACTTGATTTCAAGCCACAAAGAAGGGCTGATAAATATTATTATAAAAGACCAACTAAAACGGATATATTATTTGAAGAAAATGATGATTTAGTGCAGAACTCCTATCATGAAAAAACCATATATGAATGGAATATAGATGGTGCTTCCGAAAAGGTAATCCATGACCAATTACATAGAATGATAATGTATGCTACAGTTTGCAAACAGAATAATAATTCTGATAAGAATATAGTCAATTTTATTACTTGTGATTTTACTGGCATTTTAAAGGCCTGGTGGGATCATTGTATCACGTCAGAAAAAAATTAGAAATATTTAATTCTATTAAAATAGAAAATAATATTCCAACCCAAGATGCGGCGTGTACATTAATAATGACTATTTTAGAACACTTCACTTGAGGAGTTACAGATCATGGAGAGAAGAATAAGAGTCTTCTGTAAAATTTAAAATGTCCAACTTTAACTCATTTTAGATGGTATAAATATACTTTTTTAAGTAGAGTAATGCTACTTAATAATGCTAATAATATGCATTGAAAATCTAAGTTAATTGATGCTTTACCAAATCTCTATGCTAAAAGAGTTAGAAAACTCTAAGAGATAAAAATAATGGTACAATATTATATCATAACTATACTTATGGAAATTTGATAAATTCCTGTATCTAAGAAGGACTAGCCTTATATAATGACTTGAAACTAAGACATCAATTAAAGATCCAGAGACTTTCTGAAAGAAAGCAGTTAAGAGAATTTTGTAGACAATTTGTCATAGATGGACCAAAACCCCCTAAATATAAGAATTTTAGAAAAAGATATAGTAACTCTACAAAACCGTCTCAAATTAATAACAAATATAAAACTTATAATAAAAAGAAAGATAAAGAACGAAAAGAACCTTTCCATAAAAAAGAAAATATAAAAACTAAGAAGCAGAAGAAAAAGAATATAAGATGTTATAAATATGACAAATTAGACCATTATACTAACAGATGTTATACTAAAGAGAAAATTGAAGAAATCGAAGACGAAAATCTTCGTAGAACATTATTAAAAATAATGATTAATTTTTATTAAGACTTTACTTTTGAAGAGGATCAATCTTTTACCTCTTCTGAAGAAGAAAATTGCCCTGAGTGTGATAGTCAATGTTGTACAATTAATCAATTAAATTATTATAAGTTTATAGTAGAAATGAATGGACTCTATGTCCTAACTACTGATGAACGAAAGAATTTATTAAATATATTATGAATAATGAAATAGATAAAATAATGAAGAATAAAATAATAAAGTTAATAATCACTACTAGAGAAAACGAAAAATTTTCTAAACTAGATAATGTTTATAGACTTTCTGAAGTTCTAGAAAGATATAAACATAAAGAGAAAAAACCAATAACTATTTAAGACTTACATCAAGAAATTAATATATTAAAAACAGAAATAAAAACTTAAAAAAAATGAAGAATGAAATAATAGATTCAAAACTAGTTAAATTAGAACAGAATAAAGATAAAAAAATTGAAGAATTGAATGGAAAATTGGATAAAGAAGTTGTACACCAAAAGTATGAATCTCCTACTCAAAATAATCAATTCTTATAAACTATGAATTTAATAATAACTCAAAAATGATACATAAAGATAAGCTTGCTTATCAATAATGAGTTTTATTTACAAGACCTAATAGCACTTGTAGATAGTGGTGATGATCTTAATTGCATAAAAGAAAGAATAATTCCACTAAAATATTGTGAATACACTACACAGACATTAAGTGCTGCTACTAACAAAGCATTAACTGTTGGCCCGGAGGCCTTCCTCTCTAGTTTTGATGATGATTAACTCATGTAGTTATGTTTACTAATAATCTTGTGATTTTAGTTTCAGATCATGTAACAAGATATTAGTTGGTGATTAGCTTCAACAAAGGAGTTTTTGGAGCTTTTCATAGTGATTCCGGTGCCCGAGCTTCAAGATCACTCATTTGCACTCGGTGGATCAAGTTTTGGGACCAAGCCAACTTGAAGATGGAAGATCATCAAGAAGACTTAGGTACCTTAGTTTTAGTTTAGTGTGTTTTAGATCCATGTGGAAAGATAAGAATAGTTGATATGCTCAAGTGCACAACACACACGTTTTTATGTTTGGATATTGATTTTTCGGTTTTTAGTTTAACCGATATTTGTTTTCATGAATAGATTGATCAAAACAAGTTTAAATGGTTTATATGTATAATAGATGTATTCTAGTTATACATGCATGCTTAAACTTCCTATACAAACTTATTTTGACTTTCCTATTCATGTATTGAAAAATCCAAGTATGATAAAATACAAGTTTTGGTTTTTGATAAAAATGATAAGACAAAAAAATAGTTTCATATGCTTGATATTTGAGTTAAAATATTTATCATATGTTTATATATCAATGCAAAATGATAAAACTATTTTTGGAGATTTTTACAAGACTTAAAAGAATTTTTAGAAATATGTTTAACTGTTTTTCTGACCCAGTTTCTGACCCAGACTGTGGCTGACAGGCCAGGTCGGCCGACCGGACGGTCGACCGAACCAAGGGCCAGTCGATCGTTTGCGGTCGACTGACGTGCACATCCCTGTGCACATTTGTCAGACACAGGGCCGGTCGGCCGGTCGGCCGACCGTATCAGAGAGCCTTGCTCTCTGTATCTGGGCGGTCGACCGAGCGGTCGACCAGAGCAGAGAAGTCTGCTCCTGTATCTGGGCGGTCGGCTGGACGGTCGACCGGATTGCCCCAACGGTCATATTTCTGACCGTTGGCGGTCGACCGGCCGGTCGACCGCAAGCCTGTCAGGCTGCCAGATCAGCCTAACGGCTAGTTTTCTTTTGGGCCTATATATACCCCATCTCTTTAGGGTTTTAGATAAGATTTTTTTAGAGCAAAAATTTCCCCATTCTCTGGTTTTAAAAATAAGTTTTCAAAAGTGTTTAAAGAGCCAAAAGATCAATCTTGTTTGTTTTTAAAGTGTTTTGTTATTTTCAAAAAAATAGGTTTTTGGAAATTGGTTTCTTGTTCTTCATTTCTATATCAATTTGGTATTTTCCCAAGAGATTTTTTTTGATCAAAACACTTATTTTTTCACACTTGAGCTTATCTTCTATCCTATTCTATTAGGATCTTGTTTTGTGGAAAAGAGGAAAGAGAGATTGTTTGTGGTTGAAAGAAACCACTTGTTGTAAACACCCTTACTTTTGTTGTATCCCTCTTTGGTAGAGGTTGATCGGGTGATTGGTTTGCTCCCTCTAGTGAGAGGTGGAGTTTGGTTTGTAAACCCTCTTCGGTAGAGGTGTTGGTTGTTGTTTGGCTACGGGCCTACCCCTCGGTTGTGAGGCGGTGTTTGAGAGAGGAGTTCGGTACTCCCTTGTTGTACAAATCCTCCTCGGTGGAGGTTCCCTCGGTGGGAGATAGTGGATTAGAAATTCTTCTCGGTGAAGGCGGGGACGTAGAGCTAGGGGCTCGAACCTCGAAACATATCTTTGTGTTTGCGTTTGATCCATTGTCTCTCTAACTCTCTCTATTTGTGTTGTGCATAGCATTATTCATATTGCCATATCATTCATACTTGCTTGCATTTGTGCCTTGCATATTTCATATTGCTTATCATCCTTATATGCTTGGCTTGTTGTTTGTGTGTGCCTCACTTGTACTTAACCACAAGAGCTTCATATAGCACCTCAACCCATATCTAGGGGAATCAAGAGGAGTTAGTCCAGAGCCCTTCACGGGGAACTCGGCTACACTTGTTGGTTGTACTAAGTATGTTGCAATTAATTGTTTAAGCTTCCGCATTTAGCGCATTTAGTTTATAGATTAGCATTATCACCTATTCACCCCCCCTCTAGGTGATTTACATTAACTGCACCATATAAGATTACTGATATAAATATTTGTAAAGATAAATTTTGTATTCCTTTACATTTTTAAATAGTAAAAGAAATATTAGAACATGTAATATTAGACACTCCTTTTTTAGAAAAGCTTATGCCAATTAAACAAATTGATAAAAGAGACATAGTTACTTGTTACAAGGGACAAAATATTACCGTTGAATTTATAACAAATTTTATAGTTAAACTTCTAAATGAAGTCAAAAAAATCTATCTAAAAGAAAATTAAATTAATTTCCTTAAAGAAGAAATTGTTAAGACAAATATAACAAAACAACTACAATCTAGTCTAATCTAACAAAAATTTAAACAAGTTGAAGAAAATTTTAAGGTACAAATATGTAGTAATCTACCTAATGACTTTTGAGAAAGAAAACAACATATTATTTTTTTACCTTTTGAAGAATCTTTTAATGAGAAAAATATTCTTACTAAAGCTAGACCTTGCCAGATGAATAAAGAATACTTAGAACTTTACAAAAAAATTAATGACCTCTTAAATAAAAATTTAATCAGAAAATCATATTCTCCTTGGAACTGCACAACTTTCTATGTTAATAATGCAGCTGAGAAGTAACGTGATGTTCTGAGACTAGTAATAAATTATAAGCCACTTAACAAAGTATTAAAATGAATAAGATACCCAATTTCTAATAAAAGAGACTTATTAAATCACATAATTAATGCTAAAATATTTTCTAAATTTGATTTAAAATCTAAATACTGACAAATTCAAATAAGAGAGCAAGACAAATATAAAACTGCATTCACTATTCCATTTGGTCATTACAAATGGAATGTAATGCCATTCGAATTAAAAAAATGCTCTAACAGAATTTTAAAATATAATGAATAATATATTTATGAATTATACTAATTTTATATTATCCTATATTGATGATATATTAATATTTTCTAATACTTTAGATGAATATTTTAAACATCTAAATATATTTAAATATCTTGTTATAAAAAATGATCTGGTAATATCAGCCCCAAAATGAAACTATTCCAATAAAAAATAAGATTTTTAGGACATAATATTGTTAATAGAATCATAATTCTAATAAATAAAAGTATTGAATTCGCAACTAAATTTTCAGATGAAATAACTGATACAAAGTAGTTACAACGATTTCTAGGCGTTTTAAACTATGTAGCCGATTACTATAAAGACTTAGCTAAAAATACAAAAATCTTACATGAGAGGTTAAGAAAAAATGCTAAATTATGGTCTAAAAAAGATACTGAATCAGTAAAAAGAATAAAACAAAAGGTTAAAAATCTACCTTGTCTCCATCTAGCTAACCCTGACTACTTTATGATAGTAGAAACTGATGCTAGCAATATTGGGTTTGGAGCAATCCTTAGACAACAAAACTCTAACAAGAAATCAGAAGAATTAATTAGATTTCATTTTAGTAAATGGAATCCAACTCAGTATAACTATTCTACAATTAAAAAAGAACTCTTTGCCTTGTGTGTATATAAATTCAAGATGATTTGCTTAATAAAAAATTCTTATTACGAATTGATTGTAGCTCTGTCAAATCAATTATAGAAAAAGATGTTAAAAACTTAACTTCAAATTAAATTTTTGCTAGATAGCAAGCTGAATTGTCTATTTTTTATTTTGATATTGAATATATTAAAGGTTGCGAAAATTCTTTACCTGATTATTTAACCCGCGAAATTTTACAGCCAAATGCAGGGTTCTAGTGCAGGTAAAGACCGAGGACGAGGAAGGGGTAAAACTCTCTGGCTTATCAGCCTAATACTGGGAAGCCCTTAACACCTAATTCTCCTAATTTTTCATCATCTTCATCAGGAAATATTCCTGATAGGGAAAAATCTTCTCACCAATCTCAAATATATAAAACTTCAACTTTTAAAGAAATTCTTGAAGTTGAAGCAGTATTTTATCAGAAAAATATCTCTGAGTTAATTATAACTCTTGAAAGGAATGATATTACTAAAATTCATGGACTCATGGGAATTACTTCATAAATATCTTAAAAATTCTTATTATCTCACAGAAGAAGGGAGCACTAGAAATATTCTAGAGGCCATACTAATGGTCACTAAATCTATAGAAGTCGAGCACTTCTACAATCCTCTTGACAATTCTGTAATTAATTTCAGCAAAATTATCATTCGAGATCTCACCTCAAACTTGGGGTTTGCATCCTAATCGAGTGAGACTAATGAAGTTTGGAGAAAGACAAATTTCTTTCAATTATTGAGACTATATTTTTGTCTTCCAAAATATATGTTACTATGAAAATCCAAAGCGAAAGCATTCTTGGTGCATCCAAATTTGCCCAAATATCTTATCTAAAAAACTACCCTCTTGGTTCATCCAATGGTGACTTAAATTTGACGCAGAGTTTCCAATTTTACTTTCTTCTACTCAACACCACTTTTCTCTTTGGGTAGATTCTCACCCTCATTTTACTTTAGCGAATCCAATCTTTTTCCGAAGAAAGTACTCTATACTTTTTTTTTTGTCCAGATTGAAATTCCTTATATCTTTAAATGAGTGAATTTGATGAAAATAATATTCCAATTATCTCTAGAAAATTTCTGATTAAGTGATGGAATAAAATTAATAAGCAAGTCAAATTGGCCGATATAAAAGAGAAAATAAAACAAAATAATATTTTGCTTGAAAACAAAATCCAAAAGGAACTTAGAGAAGAAAATCTACTTCTCAAGTTAAAGAATTCTCTGCAACGGAAGTATCCGATGATGACTGAAGAAGAATTAAAGAAAAGGTGCCTACAATATATGCAAGCCCAATTGGAGCAAACTTTTGAGCAAGGCAATGTATCTCTATGCTCTTCAAAGATGTCCGCTAAAACAATGGAAGAATTAGAGAAGAGTCTTAATTAAGACTCAGATGAAGACATTCCACGAGATGCTCGGGATCCAAATCTTGAAGAAAATATTGATGACTACATCCGTTAACTGATGGAGAATACCAAGAAATAATGATCAATGACAATCCCTTCTAAAAGAAATATGACGCATGCCATGACGCCGTCCTTAATAATGAAGGCAATGACGGAAGCACTAACATCATCCACTAATAAACCACAAGATAAGAAGGAATCCAGGCACAGTTAAAGAGAAAACTAATTGAGCACTGGGGAGCCGTCAGTTTTGTTCTATCTTACTTTAATAAAATGAGGAGAATATCATCATCAATGTTTTCTTACTTTCAAAAAAAAAGAGAATGTTATCATGACTCTCTTAGCTGGCATGAAACTTCTAGGCTCACAAAGGCCTATATAAAGAGCAATGCTCTATGGAAGGAGGTATCGACGAAAAAACTCCCTCTTCTTCTTTGTAATCATCTGTTCATGTATTAAGCCTACTTCCTTCTTATTGTATAATTACCCATCCTTGTAAAAATACTCCTCATAAATAAAAGTCTGGTTTGGTTTGCGTGCCCCCCCTCTCTTCTCTCTCCTCCTCTTGCCCCCGTATCAGAGTCATTAATAACTGAGTAAGGTACTCTATTTTGTACTCTTCTCATGTTATAATGTATATACTAATAAATATATAATAAAATTTATTTAATCACTATATTTATTAAATATTCATATTGATGGTTTATTTTTCTTTTCAAAAATTTTACATATTTATGTGTTCAAACTTCAAACCTAGTTCACTTTGTGAACACTACATCCATATTGGCCCGACACACTACTGCGAGGATGTACTTATGAGCGAATGAACCTTTGACTTGTTAGTTTTTATTTCTTTCGTTAAATTATTGATAACCCCTCCAAGTATCACCATGTTTTCCAAAGGTCCTCATTGAACTTCCAAAATGTCAATTACAAAGTTATTTTTAGAGAATGTCTATCTCCATCCCTCTTCATTAGGGTTGGCAATTGGGTCGGGTCGGGTCGACCCGATCCAATTACTGCTCGACCCGTATAATAATTGGGTCGGGTCGACCCGACCCGATTATTATATGGGTCAAAAATTCAGACCCAGACCCGATCCAGATTTAATCGGGTCGACCCGACCCGACCCATTTGACCCGATTATTAAACTTTAAATACAATTTCTTTACACTGTATTATTAAATTGTTTGTGATATGGTTAGTCATCACACTAAACTCATACACTAGAGGTCACAGGTTTGAAATTGGGCTCACACATATTTTTTGACAATTTAATTTAGGTGAAGGGGAGGAGGGGGTGGCGACGGTGGAGAAGATCAGAGGGGAGGAGACCGAGGAGGAGAGAAAACAATTGGGTCTAGCGGGTCTGGTGGCGACGGTGGAGGAGATCAGAGGGGAGGAGGCCGAGGAGGAGAGAGAATAATTGGGTCTAGCGGGTCTGGCGGGTTCGGGTCGACCGACGCATTTAATAATCGGGTCAGATGGGTCAACCCGATTACGACCCAAACCCAATTAGCCCAAACCCAGACCCGCTAACTCCGGGTCGGGTCGGGTCGGGTCAGGTCTGGCGGGTCGCGACCCGTCTGCCACCCCTTCCTCTTCAGTTTTAAATGATTATTATAACCTTTCACGTTAACTTTGTATTACTAGATTTTTTTGTTTTTTTGGAAATATTTTGCATTTGAACTTGATTGAGATTTTATAATAGAAATGGAGCTCAGATTTCTTAGTCTCAATGCGAATCCGCTGTAGCAAGGGCTCAAGCGGGTCGTGATCCTCAGGGAAGGATGCGATGCAAGCTTTTCGGCCGATTCCCCTGTATGCTTTAAGTAAGAAAAGAGAGATTAGATTTGAGAGATATATATGATATAAAATATGTGGTTTTTACTGATCTTCTACCACAACCCTATTGCAAGTTAAGGAGATTGAACATCATCTTAATATATGTGAAATTAATCCTAGGTTTATTAGCGAAGATGCAAGCAAGAATAAAAGAGTTTAGAATCTTACTAGTTCGCACCTTTGAACATTCAACACGATTTCATCTTAACATCTAAGTACAGCGGAAGAAAAGCATTACCTTGAAGTTACGCTGTCAAAGTTCTTAAATATGAAGGGTGAGGAATTATTTAAAAGTGTAACCTAGATTAGAAAGTTAATTATCCATTTAGTCCTCAAGCAATCTTCTTTAAACCTAGGGTTTCTAAAAAGTATTATTAATCTGTTCAACTCCAAACATGCTTAGGGTTGCTTAAGAATTCAGCAAACCACAAAGGAAGATTAGTTCATCATCTTTTTATTATTTTTCTTTTCTTTTCTTTTTATAAGAGAAGAATAAAGAAAGAGAGAAAATAAAGAGAATCGAGAGATCACAGATCAAACCAAACTCAAGAAATCACAAAGTAAATGCAAAATTAAATGACAGAAATTAAGTGGCAAAAAGGTAACCTTTATTCGAGAGTAAACTCCAATTACAAAGCTCCTTCTTCTCCACACCGTGCTTGAAACAAAGATTACAACTTGCTGAAATTTAAAGAACAATGGCTAAAGAAACCCTAATACGTCTCTGGATGCCCTGTACGTTGCGCCTGCAGAGATATTTATAGTGCAGAAGGCCGAAGAGTCCCGGATGAAGTAGCCCACGAAATCTGGTATCCAGATGAGATCAAAGTGCCGCGGAATCTTGGATTTTGCCGCGGATTTGCGGCATTTTTGTGGAATCTGGCCACGCGCTTTGGCGCGTGGCCTCACCTGGTCCGTCCATCTGGGCGCTTGCTTCTGGAATATGCATCCTGGCCTTTTAATCTGAATTTTGAGATAACTTAGTAATCAAATTACCCTTAATCCAGATTTCTTCAAATCTTTTTTCCACGAATTTCCTTCTTATCTTGGGCTTTTATCCTCATCCTGCAAGTGTTTAGGGTTGGATAGAAGTCTATCCTTCCCTTATCTCTGATATTTGCAACTTTTAGCCCTTGTATTTGCATTTTGACTTCTTGTAATTGCGCTTTTTCACCTGGGCTTCAAACATGGGCTTGGATCTGGGCTTTTGGGCTCTTTAAGCTTTATTTCTTATTAAAATAATAATTCGAGGTCTGCACACATTAAATAACGAAATATTAATAAATGTGCATTATAATATGAATAAATGTGCAAATGTGATGGTATATATGATGACAATTATACATTTTTCACTACCTATCACACCCCCACACTTATCTTTTTGCTCGTCCTCGAGTAAAAATCAAAAAGAAAGAGAAAAATCTAACCTAGCTAACTCACTTTCGTAGGAATCACGGTTGCACTTAGCATGTGCAACAAGCCGTTAAACCTCTAGGTTACCCTAGAGGACGAGTGTTGTCTCGTGAGGGTTTTCAGCGGATTACACCCACAAAATCCATAAAAAGAAAAATATTTGACTTATATTGGAAGAGACTAAGTAGTCTATAAGTTTTAGGATCCTCATTTTTATTCATTCTTCAAACCTAGTCTTTATAAAGTCAATTGTTATTCATTTTAGGTAAGGATTAAAATTGAATTTCTAATATAGTCTTTTTCGTTACCAAAAATCATATGCACCTTGTGAATCTAGGAATTCCTTAACTTGGACTCTCATGCCTCTTTAGTATTTTTATAAGATCATCTAATTTTCTTTCGTGTAAGTATCAAGGCTTCTTGAGGCCCTCATACCTAACTAATTGACTATTAGATGTGTTAATAAATTTTTTTTTTTTTGGCATGTATAACTCATCTAATTTCTTTCGTATAAGTATCAAGGCTTCTTGAGGCCCTCATACCTAACTAATTGACTAATAGATGTGTTAATACATGTATAATATTTCTCAGTTTTCTTAGGCTTTCTAATCCACCCATGTAGCGAACTTAAAGTCGGTGGCTCCCAAACGGTTGGCTTTAGGGCACCAGGTGAGAAAACACCCCGCGGACTCAAATTCGAGTGAACTAGGCCCAAAACTAAGGATTTTATTATTATTTAGAACTCACCTTTAGGCGTGAATACTTATGCTTCTTGAGGCACATGTATCCAGCTCAATTGGTGATATTTTTTTTTTTTTTTTTGAGGCACAAGGTCTTGTCTTAAAATCCTAGATATGTACTAGGAATGTACATTTCATTAAGGTAAAAATTAAGACTAACTAATTATTCAATTTCTCCTCCTATACCTAAAATTTAAACAATTTATTTATTTTGACCAAGTTTTTAGAAATCCTAATCATGATTTTCCTAATCCTTAAAACTAACTTAGATTTCTTTTAAAAAAAAAGTCAAAGTATTATCCTTTTATAAGTTTTTTTTTTAAATTTTTTTTAATTTTTAATTTTTTTGAAATGTTAGAACAAATAAAGAGAAAAATATTTTTTTTATTTATTAATTAATCTTTTCTATGTTAGTAAACCCTCCCCCACACTTATCTCATGCATTGTCCTCAATGTATGAAATGCATGAATGCATGAAGAAAAATGTAAAGAGAGGCAAAAAATAATAGTATACATAATATGTACAACACATGTATCACTCTCACCTAGAGCTGCTTAGGATTCATCCCTCTAGCTCGTTTCCCATCATTCCAATGGGTTCTCTTTATAAGGCACAATGGGGAGACCAACATTTTTGTTTTAACTTTCTCTCCCCCCAGTTTCATCTTCTTTAGGCTCTTCCTCATCATATGTCCACCTCCATTATTTAAAAATTCATCACACCTTTCAGTTGGAACTTCCTTGCCGAGAAATTCTAGCTCAGTTCCGTACATCTCCTCAAAACTTAAATCAACACTTTTCCCTGGAAGTGAATAATTAACCAACATCTCCTTAATCGGTGTATCTAAACACAGGAGTTCTTCTTCGAAGAGACTTTCGAAAGTTAAGTCAATCGGAGTTTCTTGAACTATATTCTCATGCGATATTTCAGTGCTTGGCTCTTTGAAGATACTTAGATCAAATCTTCGTTTTTAAAGGGAACTTTAAAATTATAATCCTCAACATGTGTCATCTTATCACTAAAATCGCACTTATCCTCAAATAACTTGTCAAGAAATAGAGACTCATTTTCACTTTCTTTTTCACAAATGTTCTCGATGAAGTTCACCTCAAATGTTTGGTCTTTTATCTTACGAGATTGGTTTTCCAGGTTGAAGACATTGACCTCTTTAGTCATGTTTCCAAAGGTCAACCTCATGGATCCGTTCCTACAATTTATGATATCATTTGTAGTTGCAAGAAACGGACGCCCTAGGATAACGGGAGTTTGAGACCGAAGAGTGGATACAGGTTCGGTCTCCAGAACAACAAAATCTACTGGGTAGATAAACTCCCCAACTCGGATGAGCACATCGGTAATTTCTCCTTTGGGAATTTTTATGGATCGGTCAGCTAATTGGATTGTAACCTTAGTCGGACTAAGTTCGCCCAACCCAAGTTGTTGGTAGACTGAGAAGGGGAGTAAGTTGATACTTGCTCCCAAATCAAGAAGTGCATGCTTAATTACAGTTTGACCTATTGTGCAAGAGATGGTGGGGCAACAAGGGTCCTTATACTTGACAGGGATCTGGTTGGACAATAGCTCACTAATGTTAGTGGCTAGAAAAACTTTCTTGGGCACATTAGTCTTTCTCTTCTTTGTGCACATGTCCTTAATAAACTTGGCATACTTAGGGACTTGTTGAATTGCATCAAGAAGAGGTATATTGATCTTGACTTGATTAAAATCTCGCGTACCTTATCCATTTGTGCACATTGCTTATCTTTAAGCCTATTTGGGTAGGGTGCGATGGGCTTGTGCATATCTTCGGCTGACTTGTCTTTTTTCGTGTTGTTGGCATCAAGTTGAGATGGAGTGGGATCAGGCAAGCTGAATGCTTGTTTAGAACTTGATGGTGTTGATACTTGGTTATCAACTTGTTTTCCCGACCGCAATGTATGAATCGCATTGCACTGACTCATATGATTCTCTTCAGCCAAGTGAGCTTGACTAGAGTTCCTAGGGTTTGAGAATGGTTGACTAGGTAGAGTACCCTTTTGCCTTTCTTGCTGATTCATTTGCATCTCTATCCTAGTCAAGACTTGAGCCAGTGTGTCATTGCTTTTAACGAGAGTGTCCACCTTTCTTTCCATATTGGAGAGCCTTGTTTCCATTTGTGAATATTGGAAAGAGGGTGGAGGATTTTGATAGGGCGGATTTTGAAAATTGTTGGAGAATTTGGGCCTAGTTTGATCATTGTTACTTTGGCCCCATGACAAATTGGGATGGTTTCTCCAACCGGGATTGTAAGTGGGCGAATATGGATTGTTGGCGGGCGGATTGTTGGTGGGCCTTGTGATGGCCGCACTCATATGTTCGGGCAAGCTTTGATGCGCGATAAAAACGGGACATTCCTCGAACACATGGTTCATTTTTTGACAATAAGTACAGCCCACCGAAGATGTTGGGCTGACTTGGTTTACAGAGACTGGTTCTTTAGTTTCAAGAGCCTCAAGTCTTCGCATAACAGCAGCTAACTTAGCATCGGTTGCTATGTTGGCCTCAATGGAATGGATACCTCCTTTTGAAGAAGTAGGGTCATTAGTCCTAGATTTTTCAGAAGTAGGTTCCCATTGGATGGTATTTTCAGCTAATTCCTCATACAATTGCCATCCATCAGTTTCGTCCTTTTTCAGAAATCCTCCTTGGCACATGGATTCTAACAGCGTTTTAGTTTGATATTCTAATCCATCATATAGAACTTGGCATAATCGCCATTTCTCTATCCCATGGTGAGGGCATTGGGCAAGGAGGTCCTTGAAACGTTCGAAGTATTTCCAAAAGGGCTCATTGGCTGTCTGCTTAAACTGTAGGATATTCTTCCTAATCAATGCAGTCTTGTGAACAGGATAAAATTTCTTTAAGAATGCCTTAACAAAATTATCCCAAGAAGATATAGAACCGGCCTCTAGACTGTAGAGCCATTTCTTTACTAAATCCTTCAAAGCAAAGGGGACAAACCTAAGTTTGATGTCATCTTTTCCTAACTTAGGAATATTCATCATGAGACATACTTCCTCAAATTCCCTTATGAAGAAGTATGCATCCTCGGAGTCAAGTCCATGAAATTTCGGAAGGGTGTTGATGTATTGTGGCTTAAGCTCAAATGGGTCAACACCTTCATCGTTAAGCTTGATGCAAGAAGGAAGAGAAGTCCTAATAGGATAGAACCTATCTTGGAGTGATATTGGTTGTGCCATGTGTGGGTCGGGCTTGAGCTCGGGTGGTGAACTAGTTCTAGTTAGCCTGGATGTAAGTGGGTCTCTCGACCAAGCGGGCATGCACAATCAGCAAACAAGTTCACCCAATCAATAAAAAAAAGAAAAACAATCAAAAATCCTAATCTAGGGTAAGCCTTGACCTAGACGACTCCTAACTTTAGACTGTCCTTAGGAGGTCTACTGTCGACGTTAACCACAAGCTAATCGGCCAGGTAGGTGGCAAGACCGGTGGGAGGTTTTCCGTCAGAGACGTTCCTTAATTAAATAACCACCGTTCTTCGGGCTTTCGGCCCTCAATCCCCTGCCTAGACACCGATTTGACAAGAGTTAATTTCGAGCAATTTTCCTCCTTCGGTCAATCTCCTATTGAGTCCGAGTTAACCTAGGGCCAACGTCTAGTCAAATTTTACTTAAGGTTAGGGTTGTGAGTGTGACCGATATGATTTGTGGGCCAAGGAAGGGTGATGAAATCCCCACCTTATCTTGCTTATGGGTTATGCCCTTAAGATGAATTAGTGTACGTGTAAAGCTGTAGAAAAGTAATCACTCAAGAAAGCAGTAAACAACCAAGAGTGTTTCCTAATCTATATGCTATGCAAACGTACCTTGTCGCCAGCACTCTTCAACAGAATTAAAAAAATGTAAATAGACACGTGCCCTAAATGCAAGAGTCTAAAAAAAAATTTTTTTTTCAACAAATGGGTTAATGTTATTAATTAGCAGTTGCAGAGTGATCACAGAGAAATAATATCACAGCAGTAAGCAGATTTTTACAATGCAGAGCAACCTGCAGAAAAGCAGGTTAGTAGTTCACTACTACTGCCGCAGATCTGCGGCTTTTGCCGCGTTTCTGCGGCAAATTAGTAGGTCCAGGTGCTCTGCCTTCGAGGGCAGAGGCACTGGATTGCTGTATGTCCTTACTGCTGCTCTGTTTTTGTTTCCTGTTCTCTGTACCTGCAACAGAAAGAATAAAGAATAATTAGAACGAGGAAATCGTGCCGTTCCTTCCCCGGCAACGGCGCCAAAATTTGATTGAGATTTTAATAATAGAAATGGAGCTCAGATTTCTTAGTCTCAATGCGAATCCGCTGTAGAAAGGGCTCAAGCGGGTCGTGATCCTCAGGGAAGGATGCGATGCAAGCTTTTCGGCCGATTCCCCTGTATGCTTTAAGTAAGAAAAGAGAGATTAGATTTGAGAGATATATATGATATAAAAAATGTGGTTTTTACTGATCTTCTACCACAACCCTATTGCAAGTTAAGGAGATTGAACATCATCTTAATATATGTGAAATTAATCCTAGGTTTATTAGCGAAGATGCAAGCAAGAATAAAAGAGTTTAGAATCTTACTAGTTCGCACCTTTGAACATTCAACACGATTTCATCTTAACATCTAAGTACAGCGGAAGAAAAGCATTACCTTGAAGTTACGCTGTCAAAGTTCTTAAATATGAAGGGTGAGGAATTATTTAAAAGTGTAACCTAGATTAGAAAGCTAATTATCCATTTAGTCCTCAAGCAATCTTCTTTAAACCTAGGGTTTCTAAAAAGTATTATTAATCTGTTCAACTCCAAACATGCTTAGGGTTGCTTAAGAATTCAGCAAACCACAAAGGAAGATTAGTTCATCATCTTTTTATTATTTTTCTTTTCTTTTTTTTATAAGAGAAGAATAAAGAAAGAGAGAAAATAAAGAGAATCGAGAGATCACAGATCAAACCAAACTCAAGAAATCACAAAGTAAATGCAAAATTAAATGACAGAAATTAAGTGGCAAAAAGGTAACCTTTATTCGAGAGTAAACTCCAATTATAAAGCTCCTTCTTCTCCACACCGTGCTTGAAACAAAGATTACAACTTGCTGAAATTTAAAGAACAATGGCTAAAGAAACCCTAATACGTCTCTGGATGCCCTGTACGTTGCGCCTGCAGGGATATTTATAGTGCAGAAGGCCGAAGAGTCCCGGATGAAGTAGCCCACGAAATCTGGTATCCAGATGAGATCAAAGTGCCGCGGAATCTTGGATTTTGCCGCGGATTTGCGACATTTTTGTGGAATCTGGCCACGCGCTTTGGCGCGTGGCCTCACCTGGTCCGTCCATCTGGGCGCTTGCTTCTGGAATATGCATCCTGGCCTTTTAATCTGGATTTTTGAGATAACTTAGTAATCAAATTACCCTTAATCCAGATTTCTTCAAATCTTTTTTTCACGAATTTCCTTCTTATCTTGGGCTTTTATCCTCATCCTGCAAGTGTTTAGGGTTGGATAGAAGTCTATCATTCCCTTATCTCTGATATTTGCAACTTTTAGCCCTTGTATTTGCATTTTGACTTCTTGTAATTGCGCTTTTTCACCTGGGCTTCAAACATGGGCTTGGATCTGGGCTTTTGGGCTCTTTAAGCTTTATTTCTTATTAAAATAATAATTCGAGGCCTGCACACATTAAATAACGAAATATTAATAAATGTGCATTATAATATGAATAAATGTGCAAATGTGATGATATATATGATGACAATTATGCATTTTTCACTACCTATCAGAACTCTTTATCGAACATTTTAGCTTAATATTTCTTTTAAGAAACTCATGGTTCATGTAACTCATTATTTTTAGTTTATTTTGAAGTGAGGAGTGACTCAATAGAAATAGAAATAGATAATTTTTTTAAAATAAAAATATTAGATTACTTAATAAAAGTATAAATAAAGAAGACTTAAAAAGGAACTCTAAGAGAACAAAATTTCAACAAAGTTCAAATGTGAACAAAACTCTAAATCTAAAATTTCTTAGCCGTAAACATAAACATTGGAGTTCGAGTTTTAAGGATTTGGATGGCAAAATTTGTTTCAAATTCAGGGGACCAATTAATAATTTACAAGCTGGGACTGGGGCATTTAGGAATATAAGTATTAGTTTGAGGTGGTATAAATAATTTTTCTTTTTTCTCTTTTTTCTTCCAACCTTTTTCTCAAGTGATACATAATATTAGGTCGAAGTTTCCTTTCTCGTTGGGGGTCGGTTCCGCTCAAGACTCTCTCACTCGATTTCGGGTCAATTTTTTCTTCTCTCATAAGTTCACGAACATACAAAAGAGACCCTCCATCCAAAATCTCTTGGTGCACAGTTCCATTGAGAGCTGTCAAGGCTGTTGCCCAAGCATAAAGGGTTCCTTTCCAACTAACACTTTTCCTCCCTTTATCCTCACTTCTTGTCAATTCCTTTGCTTTGTTGAAGGGAAAGGCACCTTTCACTTACCCAATCCATCTCTCTCTGAAAATCTCTTCTGGGTTTCGCGATTGAAGATGAAAGGATCAAGCTTTAACAATAACAACAGCAACAACAACAAGGCTGAGTTCTCATCATCAGAGACTGACTGGGAGGTGAGGCCTGGTGGGATGCTGGTCCAGAAGAGGGAAGATGGGCCCGGGCCCTCTGGACCCATGATCAAGATCAAGGTCTGCCATGGCACTGCTCACCATGAGCTCTCTGTCCCTGCCCAATCCACTTTTGGTAATTTTCTTAATTTTTGTTTATTGGGTCTTCTAATTTTTGTTTTCCCCTTTTTGGGTATCAACAATTTGGTTGTTTTGGGTTCAGATGGGGATGTTTACACATATTTGGTGGTTGGTTAATGGTTGTCTGTGATGTTGATGCTTGTACATCATTCCTTGTTGCCTAATCTTTTTGCTTCCTCTTTTAAAATGAAATGTGGCGGTGGGTTTTTGATGGGTTGTTCTTCTGTTGCATAATTTTATATTCCCCAACATTAATAGGTATCATGAATTAGGCTTGTTCGTCTCACTTGGGTGTTTCTTTTACTAATTTGGTCTTCTGGTGTTCTATTTATTTTGATGATTGTCCATGTTCTACTTCTAGTTGTTTTCTGCTTGTCTAGTTATCTTCATTGGGTTGTTCATTGTTGTTTCCGTACTGTTGTTTGGTCATTCTTTAAAAAATATTTTAGTAACGAGTGTGTCTATTGTGCCTAGTTTTTATCATTTAAAATGTTTCCACTGTTTGTTTGTTTTTTTTCTTGTTATAATTTTTGCTTGCTCAATTTGTTTGATCACTAATTTTATGTTCCTTGGGCTACAATCATATGCCCTTCCTATATTGGCATGTTTGTCAGTGAGACATGCAAAACATGTATCTTACCTTATACACATTTGTGCTCCTAAATTACAATGCGTCTACTTCAATACTTTGCAAGTTTTCTTTAATTTAAAATGGGTACCTTCTTAGGTGAAAATTATGTGTATTAATTTATTTTCTCTTTATTTTACTCTTTAAGCCTCTTCCACATAGAAACACATGCTTCAAGCATGTAATAAATAATTACATCCTTGTGTGTAGATTTTGGAGAAATATTGTGGCCAGTACTTGGTGTCTGTGTCAACAATGAACCATAGCTTTTGGCCTGTTAGTACCACACTGCTTTATCTTTGATCTGTTGTTTGGTTTCCTTCTTTGATTATAAATAGAACTGGGAATAATGAGTATCTGTATTCTGGTTGGTTTCTTCTCATATTGGTATTTCTTGTACAACATAGCAATGATACCATGTTCATTAGTTTGGTTTTTAGCTTCGTTATTCTTTTCATATCTAATTTTGATGAATTATGTTATATTGGTTTCTTCGTTAATATTCTTGCGCTGTGTTCAGGGGAACTGAAAAGGGTTCTTGGCCAGGTGACTGGTTTGGAGCCTCAGGAACAAAGGTTGTTGTTCAGAGGAAAGGAGAAGGATAACGAGGAGTGTCTGCACATGGCGGGAGTTAAGGACACGTCGAAGATAGTACTTTTGGAGGACCCAGCTAGCAGAGAGCGGAAGCTTGAGCAGATGAAAAAGGACCAGGAGATCTCCAAGGCTTGTGAAGCAGTTGTGCTTGTCAGATCTGAGGTGGATAAGCTTGCTGAGAAGGTTGGTATCTCATGTAATATCACTTTTTTGAAGAGAAAGTGATATCTCATTGGTATTTCATGTCACGAACAGGTTACTGCTTTGGAGTCAGCAGTGCATGGGGGCACAAAAGCTGCAGAGAAAGAGTTTCTCATGTTGACCGAATTGCTCATGGTCCAGCTGCTGAAATTGGATGGCATTGAGGCAGAGGGAGAAGCTAAAGTTCAAAGGAGGACTGAGGTAGCTTTGATGTTTACTTTATAGCTTCCTCATGCTTTTTAAGATCCATACAGGTTTTTTTTTTCAGGAATCATAGATATGCTTACGGATCTTATGGTGTCTTCAGATTTAAATTTGTTCATCTTTCATCTTGATATTGTCATGTACTAGTTTTGTTTGAGTATTCAGATTCCTTCTATGTTGCACATACATTATGTTTTTGTTCTACATGAAAATGTTGAACAGTGTCATTGACCTAAATTATGGCCTTTGTCCCAACATGTTCTTTGCTCTCTTGAGTTATATTATTCTTCCTGAGTTCCTTCTTTCTTTGCTTCATCCCTCCAATGCCAAGTAACAAGATTTACAGGATGAGTTCCCTTCTTTACTCCAGAAAGGTGTCCATTGTGAGCGTGTTTTGAACTTTCATACATTTAAAAATTAAGTAAATAAAAGATAGACATGTTACTTCAAGGAGAGAAACTTTCTCTGTTGGCTGACATAATCCCCTTTTACCCTCCCAATAAACTGCACCCAGGAATGTAAGATAACTTCATCATCTGCACATCATCCAAATTTTCATTGGTAGTGGTCTCACACTTCAAACCACAAGATGCAAGGATACAATCATTTAATCAACCTAACTTCCTCAATGATACCAAGTTCCTTACCACCTATACATATTGTAAAGCATAGTCCACCAAAGTTAAACTTCTTCAAATTTCCTGGGTTATATTTTGATTCTGCCTCACCTCTCCTATAAATAATAAGGTTAATCTTTTATATAGAGCTTGCATATAGAAAATTAGGTGATTCTTCCAGGCATTGTCAAGTGTCAACTGCCCTTCTGCGCACATCGCGAAGAACCTAATAATGTTCTCTAAAATTCCTATCCATAATCATTCTATATATTGTTATGAAATTGCCTTGTTTTCAACAGGAGATGATGGTCAATGAGGCCCAAAATTATATTTAGGTTTTCTTTTCGGGCACGTTTAGGTTTCATTTATGGTGGACTCCGAATAAAACTCAAATTTTATTTATTGAAGAATTTGTTTCTAAAGATTGAAGGGTCTAGAATTGTTCTAGATCAAGGAAATCAACTCCTATAAGGATTAATCAAGTTCTCCAAGCATCTGACGGCCAAGATCATCTCATAATTCGAATAAGGTTTGTATTATCGAACTCTATAAATAAAGATTGTAACCTAATATGTTGTAATACAAGGAGAATAAAAGAAGCCAATGCAAATAGAGGAGGTGACGGTGCAAAAAGAGAGAATACTCTTGTAATCTAGAGGGATTCAAGGAGAAGGTGAACTTATGGGAATCAAGGGGAAGGTTAGGTTTATTGTATCAAGTTTATTAATAAAACTCTCAAAGTTCTCTCCTCATGGACGTAGACCGGGTTTGGCCAAATCACGTTAAATCCTCGTGTTATTTCTTTTTGTCTTGGTATTGTTATTTTATTTTACTAGTTTTTTTTGCAAATATTACATATTGCCACGGTTTCGCAATGTCGATTACGGTCTTGGGCGCACAACAGTTGGTGTCATAGCCCGCAGAGCTTAAGGTTGACGATAAGGCAATATGTCGAAGACTGAAATTTCTGTGAGCAAGTTTGAGATAAGAAATTCAATGGCAAAGGAAACTTTGATTTATGACAAAAGAGCGTGAATGTGTTAATGCAATAAGATCTTCACAAAATCATGCAAGAAAAGTCAGCAAAACCTGCGGGCATGTTAGATGAGGATTGGGAGGAGTTGAATCTGAAAGCGGCAAGTACGATCTAATTATGTCTCACAGGCGAGGTTATATACAACGTGATAGATGAAGAAACAGTTGGAGGTTTGTGGTTAAAGTTAGAAATGTTGTATATGACAAAGTCTCTCCAACAAACTGTACTTGAAGAAACAACTATATGGGCTATGAATGAAGGAAGAGACAGCAATGTTGGAGCATCTGAACTTCTTCAACAACATCATCAACAAGTTATTGGTTGTTGATGTGAAAATCGACGAGGAAGACAAGACGTTCATACTTCTCAGTTCGCTTTCGGAGTCATACAATCATATCGTAATCACTGTTCTTTTCAAAAAGGAAACTCTCATCTTAGAGTATATCACGACAACTCTGTTACCAAACGCGATCAGGAAAAAAAGGCCAAATCAAAATGAGCAAGAAGGATCAAGTTTGGTGGTCATGAGAAGCAAAGGGAAAAGGTGAAAGAAAAGTCCGGATTTGTCGAAGGCATGTCACTTTTGTTACAAGAAAGGTTATTGGAAGAAGGATTGCAAGTATCGACAAGAGTGATTGAAGAAAAAAGGATAAACTGCGGAGGCAGACGTGTATCAGACACCTATATGTTAACGGCTTTCATAGATAACAGTTCTACAGATAAAGATTGGATATTAGATTCTGGTAGTGCAGTTCATGTATATTCTCAGAAGGAGATGTTTTAACTCTTTGGATGCAAAAGAAGAAGGGATTATCAAAATAGTGGATGACTCGGCTTGCGAGGTCAATGTTACATGCAGAGATTGGACGGTGCGTGCTCTGGAGGCGATCTAATATGTCCCGGAGACATGATAATCTAATATCCATAGGGGTGATCAACTTAGAGGGATGCCAAATTTAATTGCAACACGGACTCGTCAATATAGCTAAGGAGACAAGGTAATCTTGAAAGGAAAGAGGGATATATAAGTTGAAGGAAGGAAACTTAATTCAAGGTGGAGTTTCAATGTCAAGCTTGGAAGGGAGCTCATCGCGAGGTGAAGTTTCAAGGAAGACTGCGATGGGAACGTTAACCGAGTCAAAGTGTTGCAAGAAAGAGAAGGCACATTCGGCAAAGATCGAGATGGCCCAGGGCATGACGGTGAATTACCAAAGGCTCCAGGGAGGGGCAAGAATAAAGGCTTCACGGTACTGTTTGATGTAAAACTAACCTAGATCGCAATCACCTTCAAATCGTAATCGAATTTTGAAATTCAAAGCAGGATAAAATTTTGGATTTTCACCTCTTAAGCGGGTTTCTCACCCAAAATTCGGAAGCAGATAAACTCAAGAATTAAATCAGATAATTTGAGGAAAATTTTAATCATTCAATAATTCCAATAAATAGTCTAGGGAGCCTTATATAGGCGTTACAAAAGAGGACTACTGAGAAATAACGATGTGGTACTAACGCCTACAAAAGAACACATACTACAGAAAATAAAGTTAAAACGAAAAAAAAACATCTACTACAAATAAATCTGAAAAAAGATCAATCTAAAGCCAAAGAACT
Organism: Agave tequilana; assembly: GCA_038442645.1. NCBI lineage: Eukaryota > Viridiplantae > Streptophyta > Magnoliopsida > Asparagales > Asparagaceae > Agave > Agave tequilana. The sequence goes on along the minus strand of JAVJIF010013541.1, from coordinate 2,680 downwards.
GCATTGCGTCGCTTCCTTAAGTATACTCGATCGAATCGGCCCCTAAGCGGCATGTTGTCTCATCAATTCCCCCAAGAGGAAAGGACTTGACCCTGTCGAGCGTGGGGGACAGAACTGCTGCTAGCTCTGATAGCGCTCTAGTCGATCGGGATCAAGACACCGGAGGTCTCCCTCGGTAATCTAAGAATTTTCTGAATCAAGTTTTCATGTCCACTTAATGAGATAGCATCGCGTCCCTCCGTCTCTAGTAGAGACAATCTGATCATCCAAGATAGAATCTATATTTTCTGTTGCATAGGACAGTTTAGGGGGCAGTGGAGGTAGTGGGGCTCTCAAAAAGGTCTTGATTTGGCTCATCTACGAATGGGTCAGAAGGGATATCAAAGGTACCTTTATATGGAAGCAAGTCCTCAACATTAAAAGTACAACTGATGCCAAAGTTTGGGGGAGATCCACCACATAAGCATTTGAATTGAATTTTTTGAGAATCTTGAAGGGCCCTGCGCTTTACGCGTGCAATTTCTTCACGGTACCCGGAGAAAATCGTTCGGGTCTCATGCGGACCATCACATAATCTCTGATGTTAAAAGTTCATAATCGGCAATGTAGATCTGTAGAAGCTTTATAATCATCATTATTTTTCATTATCTTTTCTCTGATCTCCTCATAATGCACGTATATGAGATGCAAATGCTGATGCAGAGTCTGATACCCTAGAATGATGATGAGCCATGGGAATAAAGTCAACTGGTTTCCTGGGTTTAAAACCATTTACTATTTCAAAAGGACTAAGACCCGTAGTCCTATTGACATATCCATTATATGCAAATTCAGCCATAGGCAAAATGAGATCCTAAATTTTCAAATTTTCTCAATTAGACACCTAAGGAGATTTCCTAGTCCTGTTTACTATCTCGGTTTGACCATCTGTCTGTGGATGAAAGGTTGTTGAGAATTTCATTTTGGTGCCCATCTTGTGCCAAAATATTTTCCAGAAGTAGCTAATAAACTTAACGTCTCTATCGGACACCATGGTTTTAGGTATCTCATGCAACTTGACGACATTATCAAAGAACAAGACGGCTACTCGAGATGCATCTGAGGTCTTGAAACACGGGATAAAGTGAGCCATTTTCGAGAATCGATTGACTACTATAAGGATAGAGTCGTGCCTTTTCTGAGTTTTTGGCAATCCTAATATGAAATCTAGGCTCACGTCTTGCCACGAGCAATTAGGTACCGGGAGAGGAGTGTAAGGCCCGGCAATTTGCTTTTGTTGCTTGGCCAGTTGGCACGTGCGACATTAGCTAACTATCTTAGCGACATTCCTTTTCAAACTCGGCCAGTAGAATCGGTGTCAACGGCCATAATTGTCTTGTTCTGACCGAAATGTCCGCCAGACCTCTAGCATGTACTTCCTAAGAGAGAAAATCCCTGAGGGGCGTGTGGGAAATACATTGCTTATGGAATCTGAATAGATAACCGTCTTGTAGGAGGAAATCGTGCATTTCACGAACAGGGCCGTTTCGTAACGTGACATAAATTTTTCTAAAGTCGGGACATGAGTCATACTCCTCTCTCAACCTCTCGATCCAATCACTTCTGTGCTCATGGTTACCAAAGGCTTAACACGTCGGCTTAGCGCATCGGCGACCTTATTCTTAACGCCTGCCTTGTGTTTAGAACAAATGTGTAATCACGCAGGAACTCCACCCATTTACTATGTCTCACATTCAATCTTTTCTGGGAGTTGAGGTACCTTCGCGCTTCATGATCTGTATACAACACATTCCTGCGGTAACAGATAATGCCTTCAGTAGCGCAAAGCCTGTATAATCGCATAAATTCCTTATCATATGTGGAGTATTGTTGTCAGGCATCATTTAATTTTTTGCTGAAATAAGCAACGAGGTGGCTTTCCTGACTTAGTACACCACCTATTGCCAGTCCCGATGCGTTACATGTTACTTCAAATGCCTTTAAAAAGTCAGGGAGACGCATTATAGGAGCTTCTGTCATCATCCTCTTAATTTCAGTGAAAGCCTTGGAGGCGGCAGGAGTCCACTGGAAACCCTCGCTCTTTAAACAGTCGTTATAGGTGCCATAATAGTACTAAAATTCTTTATGAACCGACGGTAGAAAGTGGCTAACCCGTGAAAACTTCTGACTTCCCTAATCGTCGGGGCTGTGGCCACTCGGTTATTGCCTTCACTTTCTCAGGATCCGCGAAAACCTTCTCGGATGACACCACAAATCCTAGGAAGATAACCCTGTCTATACAGAAAGCACACTTTTTTAGATTTGCATAAAACTTTTCAGTCTGGAGTGTGCATAGGACTTGCCTCATATGTCTCACATGTTGCTCTTGAGTTTGACTGTAGATCAGTATATTATCAAAATATACCACTACGAATTTACCGATAAACGGTCGAAACAATTGGGTCATCACTCTCATTAGGTGCTAGGAGCATTGGACAGTCCAAATGGCATAACCAACTATTCATACAGCCCCGTCTTTAGTTTTAAATGCGGTTTTTCATTCGTCCCCTGGCCGGATTCTAATTTGGTGGTACCCGCTCTTAAGATCAATTTTGGAGAGACTGTGGCACTTTGACATCAGATCCATCATATCGTCAACACGGGGAATAGAGAAACGATACTTGACGATAATCTTATTGAT